>CAJUYI010006906.1:0-12979 GCA_910591695.1 Galerucella pusilla
AAACTTGCTAAATTACTATTACATTTTAACCTTCTTTCCAATGCAAATAATCTCTTTATCGCCTGCTCACGAGAATCACCCAATTTCTCTACAGAATCCTTAAACGGTATATTCACTATAAATTTACCGTCAGCCGCTCGTGAGGTGGATTCCAAAAACATTTTTTCACACTCCATATCCTCTAAAGAAAAATGCTCCTTTGTACTTATTTCCTCCAATTCCCAGAACTTTTCCATTTGATTTTGAAGCTCAACCAAACCAACATGGAGCTTTTTAACCTTAACTCCTGACCACACGGAGCCCGTTACCAACCAACCTAATGTAGTTTTTTGTAAGATGGGCTGACCTAAACCTAACTGAATTTGTCCAACACACATTAATCCAAAAAAAGACATCAGCACCCAATAACAGATGTACCTTTTGGGGTTCTGCATAACCAGGATCAGCCAATTGCAAGTTGCTAGGAATATTCAATGATGAAGTATTTATTTAGTACTAGGAGTTAAGCCACTAATCGTAGGTACAACTAAACAGGAGAATGTCCTATGAAAACTATTATGCATGGAATGCATTTCAATCACACATCTTTCACCAACATTGGACCCAATTTCTCCTATACCTACAATAGATACATCCACGTTTTGCACCTGTAAACCTAGCTTCTGCACTAAATCTGATGTGATAAGGTTCGGTTGAGAACCATTATCTAAGAGAGCTCTGCATGGTTGAGCACGCCCATGAGCATCCAACACTTGAACCAAAGCAGTTGATAAAAGAACTTCTCCTTCCATTTCTTTTCCATTGTCTAAAAACACAAATTTGACTTGCATCGCGTTGTCAGCCGCATCCTCCCCTGGATACTCGTTCGGAGCAAGTTCACCTTGATCATCTTGACCACGACCAGATGACCTATCAGACCTGTTCTCTATATGGTGATGAGACATTCCTCCTCTTTTTTTCATAATGCAATAAGGCGTGATGACGCTTTCCACATTTTGTACATCCTGCTTTATCACAATCTTTCCCTATATGGTTAACCTTTTTCAAACAATTTAAGCGTAAACCCAATCTTTTTGCCTGTTCATACCTAGAATAAGTTTTGAATTTTAAAAATTTGTTACAGTTAATAATATTGTGATTACCATTACATACCACACAAGTAGTACCTGATTGTATTGATACAAAACTTTTATGTGTTCGAGTAAAGTTGTCTTTCTCTTTACCATCAATTTTCTTTTTTCTTTCAATATTCTTTAAACAGTCTACTCTTTTACCCAAAAATTCTTTGAATTGTTCTAAACTTGCCAATTCCCCTTTTGGCCTATGTTCTTCCCACTTAACGAAAGAATTTTGATCCAACTTTTTAGTCATACAATAAATGATAAAAGGATCCCACGTTTCTACAGATAAACCCAATTTAGCAATTATTATATCTGACATATTTAATAAATCTGTAGCGGATTCTTTTGTTAGTCTAGGGAAATTTAATAAGTTATCCAAATGATATTCTACCAACATTGGAACATCATCATATCGGTCACATAAAAGCTTCCATACTATTTCATAATTTTCGGCAGTCATTTTCCTTGATTGTACTACTTTAAAAGCATCACCCTGTACAGATTTTTTCAAAAAATGGAATTTTTCAACTTTATTAATAGCTTCATTATCATGAATTAATGATTCAAACATATCTTTAAATTCAACCCATTGTTCTAATTTTCCATTAAACGTAGGTAATGGTATGGGAGGCAATTTAGGCCTAGATTGTGCAGCTACATCTACACTAACCACAGAAGATGACGACACAATATTATTGTCATGATTGTCATTAAAATTATTATCAAAAACATTTTCATTATTTTTATATTTGGTTCCAAGCAAATTCAGAATCACTTTCGCTTTTGAAAATGCACAATAAAAGTCTGTTTCAAATGTTTCTCTATCTTTAACTACTAATTCAAAATCAGCATCCAAAACTAAAGTCTCTAACTCATTTTGAACACCCTCAAACTCTTCCAGCACAAGTTCATAACGTGAGAATCGATCTTTTAACTCTAAATACAAATGATTAATTTGATCTTTGTGTTTTCTATCTCAATTTTTTCCAAAAATTTACTGAAAATTGTAATTTTGCTCTTTAAAGCACCACGTTTCCTAACTAATGTTTTAATCTCGGATTCTGCCATAATTAATCACAAAAGTTTAATTAATATTATGTATCTGTACTCACTCAAAGAAGAAATCAAAAAAAAAGGATACAAGAAACTCACCATACGATTCCCGACCTTATCTTATTTGTTTTAAACCTATGCAATTTGATATACTTCAAAATTCGCGCTTTCGACCTTATGTTGTTCTTATTTAGGTTTTTCGTCTACGCGACTCGTACTGTAATTCCAGAGGGTCACTTGCGTTGTGTGATACCACGCACCATGTAAACTAATCGTCCAATACACCTAGGCTCATTCCAGGCTCCAATTCAACCGGCTAGACTTCCAAATTCTAACTATTAAAATTACAATATTTTACCAACATTCTCCAATCCAGCGAGAAGGACCACTATGTTGGGAATTCTCCCAGTATTTAATAATTAAATCCACCAATTCCAAAAAGTAAGAACTTTTATTGAACCACAAATATTACAATTTTAGTTATACTAAATTATGACTTGTGTCAAATATATATATATAGTACTCGGTTACCAACTCTTAAACAGGAGATATTCTTACGCACAATAGACACTGGCATATGAAAATATTTGGTATCATTAAAATATCCATACTAACGATTGGCGATCAATCGGTCAAATTTTAAGACTCAATTACGTTCTTATATATTTGAAAAAAAAAATGAAGTTAAACAATACAAAATAAGAACTTATAAAATTTTTATATAAGAAAAAGTGTGTTCAGCATAGGGCTTCATAAAAGCAGCAACGTTTTCAAGAATCTTTGGTCCTTGACTGTGGATAACTTTTCCGCCAACAAGTTTTTTAGGGGGCATGGTTTTAGATGAAATGAAACACACATCACTCACAGATATACTAGCTCATCGTCTTAAAATATTTAAAAATACTCGACAGTACCTCAAATGTCAATAATAAAATGGCTTACGACATGAAAGATCGTTTGTAACGCCAATGGTATGAGACGGTCGTTTCGAGTCGACATAGATAAACAAGACCGATTTTGAATTCTGCGCAAGACAGTTGACAAACTTCACATGTGAAACTTCTTATGTGAAACGGAGTCTACAGTTTATTCACAATAATTTTGTTTTATACTGATGGGACCAAATCTATTCAAAGAACTCAAGTAAAATTACTCGATCTCGTTCGGTGTTCATTGCAGAAGCACTAGCCATTGAGTATGCTTTAAAATGGGTTTTATAGTGACAAAATCCACTTTTAAAACCTTAAATAATCAAAATTTTTATAAAATATACAGAGTGGAACATCCAAATGTAATAAATTCGATAACGAATAAATGAGGAAGTTGGGAAAAACGCTTAATAATACGATCGATTTGTATTTGTTTTTGAATGCGTATTAAAAAAAATTATATAGGGTGTGTTATGTGATAGTGGCCAATATCAACTTATTTATTTGGAATGCAACGCCCTGTATATTATTCATTTTTTGAATTCATCACACACCCAATATAATTTTTTTTTGGAAAAAAAAACTGCCTGTCCCCTAATTTATTAATTATCGAACTTATTCCAATTGGCTGTTACACACTTTATAATTCATTTAAAAATATAAAAAAAAACACATCTGCTTTGTCGCAATTAAAAATTGGGTGAAAGGGTAAAAGGTCATTGTGGAATAAAGGGAAATGAAATAACAGACAATTTGGCGGAAGAATCAATATTTCCAGATTACAATAATCTCTTGCAATATGTTGACGTAACCAATACAGCCAAAAAATAAATTCGTATCGAGTGGAAGGAACCATGGAAAAACTTAACGACAAAATCAGCATTATGTTCTGATACATCCTACTATACCACATATATTTCACGTCTCTCCAAATTTGATGTATTAAGTATTTTATAAATCGCTGAAATATCGTCTCCTCCAAGGGAAGCCAAAGAGAACGGAGAGTGAGGACGTGCCAACCACTGGTATTTCGCGGCTTCCTGCATGGATTAAATGACGGTTGTTTTTGACTCATTACACTGTCACATAGAGTTTGAAACACCTTTTTGGGAAAGTTCTGACGGGGAATCGCTTTCGAATCTTATAATTGTTCCTGTCTCCTTTACTCCGTCTTTTAGAATTGAACAAAAAATATCTGATACTAGAAAATCTGCAGTTTTTATAACTTTTCTCAAATAAATCAACACATTTTTTTTCTATGCTTTCAACTTTTTATACTTTTTTAAATTCAAACGTTTATAGATTATTTGAATTTAAAATTTAATTCATATTCCAAGTGTTGCTGTCTCGCATTATCTTTTAAACGGATAAAGGGGAAGTAATCAAATTCTAGGACGATTGATAAGACGTTTTTCTGTATATTTTACATCAAATGTCAAATATTTTTGACGTCAGTGTTTATCGTACGACCGCCAATATTTTGGAAGGTCAACCTAGGTCGAGTGAGAACACAAAGAAACTTGTCTTCTTCAAGTTCCAAAAATAATAGCAATGTATAAATTTACTCTGAAGTTATAATAGAAATTTAACAAAAATATTAAAATCATAATTTTAAACAAAACTGGCTATTACAGAAAATAAACTAAACGTTCATTTAAGTTGTATATACCTACTTCATTACAATAAGTGCTCCAAATGCTGGCCATTTCTCTGTTAATAATGATATGGTTCAAATAATACCCTTCTTGGTGTGCGTCATCTATTGTTAATGTCCTTCTAACACATTACGTAGGAAGAAATGGAAATAAGGCAGGTCTGTGATTAATCCTAATCAAAATATCACAATAATGAACCGTTTAAATGTATTACAAATGTTAACCCTAATCTTTGACTTACAAATATTTGATTCGTTGATGTTTAGATTTCGCGCAAGCGCAGCCTATCAATCAAGAATTAAAAACAAGATGAAGGCGCTACTTTCGTAGCGGCAATGTGTCTTACTTCTTTTTCTACTGTCACACTGACAGGTCTGTACTTTGTTGTTTACGGTCAAGTCCTCAAGTATTTTCAGTTAGAAAAAGAAGCTGGTAATTATTAATTTCACAGCCTTTTCCAATTTGGCTAAATACGATCCAGATGATTTTATTCATCAAATTTATGGTTAGCTATGTGTCAAAAAAGCAAATAAAATAAACGACATGCCGAAAACCCAGATATACGTCACAATCGATGACGCACACCAAGAAGGGTATTATTTCAACCATATCTCCATGGAATCTCTTTCATAAAATGGATAAGATAAGACGGAATTATGACGTCATTAACGTATTTCTTAGCTAATGTCGACGTAAATTTTATTTGTTATTTTTCTCAGTTCAGTTGTCATATTTTGGAAGCAATTCTTAACATTATGTCATTGGGCGCGTTCAGCCACGCTAGCGCTAGGCAAGCGCTGAGTAAGCAGAGGGCAAATTTAACAGCTAAGTGACAGCGCTAGCTCTAGCGTTCGCCATTTTTTCCAGCGAATTTATTTTACGCTAAGCTGGTCAGCGGTTCATCATGTCAACGTCAACCCAGGAAGAAATAATAACAATACCTTATGATCTCAACGACAAAAAAACAATTCAAACCTTAAAATTTCTGTTGTTTAATTTTTATTAATGTTTAATCATGGCGGAGAATATCGAAACGTATAAAACTGTAGAATTTAATATTGAGGGAAAAATATTGCGTGGAAATATACCTATATACCAATTAGAGGTGGAATCAATTCCACAATATTATCCATAATATTATTTTCATCCGCCAGTTCTTCTAACATTAAATAAGTAATGAGGTTTTCCATTGAGGAGATAATATAAAAATTTATATTTATAAAATGAATTTAAGGGCTATGTGATGTTTTATATAATATCAAAGCATAGACGTTCAGCCACCTTCGAGCGCCTTCACAAAGCGCCGCTGCTAGCGCTAACTTTGCGCTAGCGTGGCTGAACGCGCCCATTGATTATTATTTTGATGTTAAGTGTGAAATAATATTCAACTAATATAAGACGAACGTAAAACAGCAGAGTACGTCACCGATTATGACGTAACGGCAAAGGATGGTTAAACAAACTACGTGGTTTTAAATGACCTGGGCAAACGAGAATATTATTAATTTGATAAATCTATACCGTGATCGTCCTGTTTTATGATCTTTGTGCGACTAAACTAAATGAATGCCAACACATCTGTAGACACTTTTACAGATGCTGGCTTTGCCAATTGGCATTCCCAACTGCCAAGCACGGTATAGAGTGGACGCAGCTTTAGAGACCAGCTTGTATGACCTGTGTTATCCAAATAACCTCCCAACATGTTCTAAAACTACTACATTGTAAATCGCTCACGAAAAAATGAAATTTTTGTTAAATAAAGAAATATTGAACGACCTAAAACTGCCAAAATAGGTCAAGCAATAGGTAAATTATTATATTATTATGACAGTAATCCTAGTAGAAAACGGACTGTGTCATTATGTAAAAGAAGTATATATAAAAGAAGAAGGCTGAATGTAATGGTTATTTTTCCTTCCATTTTGCACAGCTTCTTCAATCATTTTCTTTGTCCTTCCTGATAAATTTACCAATGATCCTGATACAGTTTAGGACTACGCTTGAAGGCCAAAAAATGATTTTATCCAAAAACAAACTGTGTTAATTTTCCAAACAGTTAATTTCCCGTCCCAAATAACCTCTCGGGATGAATTTTTAACATTTTTCATGCCGAAAACGTTTCTTTCTACTAGCGTGGGTAAAATTCCACTTTTCCGCACTAGTGTGGAAAGTACGTTTGTTAAATTTTTGGGCAGTAGGTATACTGACATTTGATAATTTGAAATATATATATTTGTATGGTTGTAGTTTACCAAATGACTGAAAAATTAAGAAATTCATTAGAATTCTGCCATCATCAATTTTAACCCACTTTCCCGCACGCATTTCAGTTTTGAAAGTGTCACTTTCCCGCACTAGTGCGGGAAAGTAAAATTATGCAATTTCTGACCTTATTAGATGGTTTTTTACTTCGGAAGCTATAACTATAATTGTTACGACAGGGGAATAAATATTCACGAAATATTCCATCAAATAAAATCTACATCTTTTCTAGCTTTTCGTTGCATTTTTAATTTTTTGAAAATATAAAATAATGAAGATATATGTAACCCTGTACACTCTTTGAAATAGTGTTACAAAACAACTATCAAACAACCCGGGTTTGATATAAGAAAAATATATCAAATAAAATTCTTTCATCTACAAATGACTTAAAACCGTTGCCGTCACCTTCATCGTCAGCTTTATGTAACCTGAAGTATGTAAAATTTTCCACTGAATCGATTGGTGGAAACTAGAACGTTCTATCTTTCCAATTAGTCGAGTTATGAGTATCTATCTTTTGTTTTGAAAAGTTCGTAAATTTCATGACTCTATCCAAGTCATTTGCCTAGCAGTTTGATCAAGTGACTGAATATCATTCGGGTCACTAGTAGAACGGCGCTATTCAGTAAACTGGGAAATATTTTTAAGATTCACTTTTCCATAATTAGGAAGGAAAAGCTTAGTTTTTATAATTCTAATTTGGTATTAAATTTGCCATATAAAGGATGTTTAATTTTTTTCAAATTGATTGATATAGGATATATCTTTACCGATTCATTTGACACCCTGTATTAGGAACTATAAGAAACATAATATACAGGATGTGCCATTGTTCGCATTGATCCTAACGTAGCTATGGGAGCGATAATTAATTTCCTGCTGTCCGTGTGTTTTATCAACTGATTGATGTCAGCGCTGTGGTAGCACTCTCCATTTTTTTCGATTTTTACCGATCCATGATGCGATAATTGTTATTTATGACAAATATGTTAATAACCATAATAATTGAAAAACGTATTTTTGTTTGGGGATTTTTCATCTTCTTAGGACACCTCCATACTAAGAGTTTACTTAATAAGTTAGACAAGGAACTCTCGTCCAAGCTGCTAAAAATGGGTAAGAGAAATTTGAAGACCGTTACCAACCTGATAACTCGACTCTGTACCCTGAGAAAGCATCTGCACAGGATGGGCATAGTTAGTTAACCTATGTGCAGAGAATGTGAACTCTACGATGAAACACCTGCTCACATACTCTGCTTCTGCGTGAGAACTTACAAGGACTCAGACGGAAGAACTTTGGAGTGGAAATAACACAACCATCACAACTACTGAAAATCTCTCCAGATAAACTGGTGGCCTACATAGAAGACACGATTTTTCTGTAATGGAAGTGGGTAGATAACATGGGTAATGGTACAAATATTCGGTTAAAGTGCCTGGGCTATTGAGCCCAGCACAAACGGATAAATGAATGAAAACGTGCGCTTAGATGAGAAAACTTAAATTTCTTTGTTTAATTAAATTGCAATTAAATTTTAATCGACTTATTACTTCATTTGGTCCATTTACATACATTTAGTCGATTGAAAAACATGAACGAACGGAATAATCGTCCTCTATCTCGTCTAATTTACGAGATTTCATGCATAACCATCCATGTAATAAGTAATTCCATTCTACAATAAAAAAAATATGAATCTACGTTAAAAGTGATTGTTAAATTTCAGCTTTTTCCAAGCTGTTAATATCTGGTTATACTTTATCTTTTATTTTAATCATTTGGCACCCTCGCATTTACCACCAATTACTAATACAGAATTTCTCCGTTGCAGGTTCCCGGCGCGCACATCGTCGCAAAGTAGAGGGGGAGTCAGCTGGCACGGCCGTCGCGACGTCGTATTTCTAACAGTCGACGCCAAGTCGTTTAAGTGTCGTTTTCATTTTCTCCGCGTAATTACGCGCTTTTTTCAATAGAAGTAATCGGTGAACATTTCCAAAATATACATCTTTTTGTGATCTGTGACTGTGTTTCTCAGTGTTTTATAGTGATGCAAATTACTTAGTTCATTGTAATTAGTTTGTGGTATTTGACATGCTATAATTGATCTGAAAAATTTTCACCTTTACAAGAAGGAGCAGGAAGCATGATGGTTATTTGGTTTATTTTGGCCATTTTCGGTTTCAATACATGTACGGCAGCTTGGCAAGAAAATGTCAGGCCTAAGATGTATGTTCAATTAGGTAAGTTATTTTGTTTGTTATATGAAAACACCGAATGGATAACAATTCAGTGACTATATAATTGGCGCGGTCCAAGTACAAACCATGCTCATTGATAATTGAATAAAAAAGCGCAGCACTAATATTTTAATCTTCTTTTTACATAAACTCAGAGCTTACAAAATAGATAAATAATGTTCAAGCTAACTGAAAATTTCATATTAGTTTTAACTGAACACGGAAGTAAAATGTAGGGTACGTTGTAAAGTGATAAAAGAAAGAAAAATTCATTTGAAAAATATTTTAACAAAAGTAGAACAAAAATCAATTGAAAATCTCAAAGAAGATGAATCTATAATCATCTTACCGGTAGATAAGCGCAATTTACTGTAAACGCCAACAAAATGTATTATTTAAAACTAATAAATTTATTAATAATTGGTTGTTATACAAAATCAAATGATGAGAGCCACCAAGATTTTGCTAACGCCTCGGCAGATAACAATATTATTCTGAGATGGGTTAAAGGGCACGACAGGAGTAAAGGTAATCGCATTGCCGATTCTTTAGCCAGGGAAGCGGCTGGACTAAAAACTTCAGGACCCAGTGACACCTACGGCCTAACGACTTCGACAATTGCGGAACTAGCCAAACGTTACACCCATGCTCAATCCCTTAAGAGATGGGATGGAATCAAAGGATACAGTCTTGCTAGGATCACCCTGGGTGACCCTGGGAAGCTGGCGCCCAAGAAATATTTGACGATGACCACGAAAAACCTACGTAGGATTTCTGACTGGTCACTGTCCACCACCATACTATGGGGCTAGTTAACACACCTCTATGCAGGATGTGTGAACAGGAAGATGAAACTGTCAGGCATGTCTTATGCGAGTGTCCGGAGTTATCCTCGATAAGAGAGTGTGTGTTCGGTGAGTCTTGGCCTACACCTGCCGATATAAAGGAGATGTCTCCTATAGTGACCTGTCCACATTCCTGGGAAGGACAGGATGGACGATGGCCTAGGAGGACAACTCCTCCGAGGATGTATAATGGGTCACATGAGGCCTAAGTGCTGTGAGCCTACACTCACTCTCCCTACTCTACAGATACAGAACTATCAAATGATGACTGACATGTGGAGTGGATAAAGATGGGACCAGCACTAACATGTCACCCTTTTCTAGTTCTTGCTATCACTAAAAAGCAGGCAAAAATTAAATTTCTAAGAGCAGATACTTGAAACGTTTGAACTTTTTAGATATATTCAAAATTCTGCAGATTTCGCTACTTTGACAATCATAAATTATAATTCGAGTCCATTAGTCATTCAATCAGACTTCAACTTTTTAGAAATGCTATTCCGTTTTCTTAGTTTTCCAGCATGGATTAAATGACGGTTGTTTTTGACTCATTACACTTTCACATAGAGTTTGAAAAACCTTTTTGGGAAAGTTCTGACTGGGAATCGCTTTCGAATCTTATAATTGTTCCTGTCTCCTTTACTCCGTCTTTTAGAATAGAACAAAAAATATCAGATACGAGAAAATCTGCAGTTTTTATAACTTTTCTCAAATAAATCAACACGTTTTTTTTCTATGCTTCCAACTTTTTATACTTTTTTGAATTCAAACGTTTATAGATTATTTGAATTTAAAATTTAATTCATATTTCAAGCGCTGCTGTCTCGCATTATCTTTAAAACGGATAAAAGGGAAGTAATCAAATTCTAGGATGATTAATAAGACGTTATTCTGCATATTTTACATCAAATGTCAAATATTTTTGACGTCAGTGTTTATTGTACGACCGCCACCTTGAATTTTTTGGAATGTCAACCTATATCGAGTGAGATAACAAAGAAACTTGCTTTCTTCAAGTTCCAAAAATAATAGCAATGTATATAACTTCACTCTGAAGTTATAATAGAAATTTAACAAAAATATTAAAATAGTAATTTTGAACAAAAGTGGCTATTACAGAAAATAAACTAAACGTTCATTTAAGTTGTATGTTACAATAAGTGCTCTAAATGCTGGCCATTTCTCTGTTAATAATGATATGGTTCAAATAATACCCTTCTTGGTGTGCGTCATCTATTGTTAATGTCCTAACACATTACGTAGGAAGAAATGGAAAAAGGCAGGTCTGTTATTAATCCTAATCAAAATATCACAATAATGAACCGTTTAAATTTACCACAAACGTTTACCCTAATCTTTGACGTAAAAAAATTGATTAGTTGATGTTTAGAATACGCGCAAGCGCGTCCTATCAATCGGGAGAGATTACTCATTCAAAATAAGATGCAGACTTACCTTTGGTATTGGCAATGTGTCTTACATATTTTTCTAAGGTCTCTCTTCGAATAGTTGATCATTTGTAGAGTAGCTTCCTGCATTTCGAGACGTATGCGATTCTTTCAGGTGGCCCCAGGGAAAAAATCAAGTGCTTTCAAGTCGGGGGATCTTGCCGGTCACTCGATAGGCATGATCAACTCGTTCAATTAGCTGTAGATACAACATCTATTGAAGAAGCACCTTACCTTCGAAAAATTCCCTACACTGACCACATTAATTCAATCAAAAAACATATAGGAGGGAGGTTTGACGGAAGATTGACTTTTCAGAGGTTGGCAACACTTTCGCTGATGACATCTGTCAAAATTGTACATTAATCTGAGAGATAGATTAGTTTTAATACTAATTTGATGAAAACTGTTTTCGATGTAGGGTAAATATGGAGAATAAAGATTTTCGAGCATTAATTAAACATTATTTTGGTAATATGGAATCATAGGACATCCAAACTAAAAGATGTTAAGCCACAAGTTAAACTTTGTCTATCAATACCAGACATACGAAGAGATGAATGTTTTAAATCGCTATCTTACGCAGTAATATGTCCTCAACAAAGAACACCAGAATGTCTCACTAGAAAGCAAATCATCTTAGAGTGTTCTGAATATTCCAGATATAGAAGACAGAGTAATTTAAGTGGTATTCATTGATGTGCTCTCTAAAGACACAATGCTTTAATTAAATATCTCAAAGACATTCATTTGTATAATAAAATTTAAAAATACTACTTCTGCTAATAACTCTTAGTAGTTGATGCCAGTATGTTAGTATTAAAGAAAAAAAAATATTTAGCGTACCTTCAATACTATAAAAAGGTCCGATAGAATGGTTTTTCACCAAACCCGCTCACAAATGAACTTTTTGTGGTCGCTGTGTTCAAACATACTTAAACCATTACGAATTACAATTTGAACAGTACTGGCAATTATGTTTGTTAATAGAAATGTTCAAGCAAAATGTTACTGCTTCACAAAATTGTATCCTTGTATCAAAATAACCCTCAGATATTCTTGTTAAAGTTATTTTTATGAAGAATAGTTTGTATAGACTTCATACAAATACCATGATTTCTTGCCAATACACTTCTGGATGTTTTAGGGCTTTCTTGAACATCTAAAGTTTTATCTTCATTAGTTGAATTCTGTCTATCAGACCTTGGAATATCCTTACACTACCAGTTTCATTAAATTTGTTTATCCACGACTATTTGATAATTTTAACATTTGACGTGTGTTTCTTCAAGTATAATGACGTACATTATTCACCAGTAAATAATAGGTGTGGATAATGGAGAGGTCACATGACACATAATAATTATATTGAAGATTATTCATACAAACGACACAATGGGATTCGATCCCATGTCTAAAA
>CAJUYI010006907.1:0-12978 GCA_910591695.1 Galerucella pusilla
ATTCTTAATTCTGAATCAAGCTCTGAATACTCCTTATTTTGTGAAAAAATAAATAAATTAAAACAATATCCTGTTTGCAAAGCATATCCTTTGAAATTATTAACGCCAGTTGTTCGGACCGTATTTAAAAATTTTATTACATCGCTCAGTTTCTGTCTTCATTATATTTTTATTGATTCTCATCACCAATAAAAGAACCCTTCTCTGTTCGTGGAGTTGAAAATCCTTGTAGACCCTTTCGTTGTATAATAGTATCCTGAATTCACTCTTTAGAAATTAACAATGAAACATTGTATTCTAATTCAGACCCTCCATTCCAAGCCCATTTTATCTCCTCGAAAATGAGGAGAATATATAACCATGCAACAAATTCTGTGACCCCGGCAAAACTTGACCTTTAATACAAGTATTTGTTTCAGTGATCTTATTATTGCCAACAATATTTATTATATACAATATTATACCTGTATAATTGAGTTCCACGACTAGTTTTTGAGATACAAGACGTTGAAGATTAGTGGTTTATTTTTAATCCAAATTTCTTATAAGGATGGATACTTAACAGTGTTTGAAGATTATACTGTCAAGCGGTCGATTAAAATTCACGAATTAAGAGATAGTCTGCTTGTAAAACTGAAACCCTACTAAGTTTCTCCCATTTAATCCATTTATCATCGTGATTTATTCAAGTGTTGAATTAACAAGTCCTGAAACATTTTCAATTGAGCTTACATCAAAATAGATCGTCAATTAACATTAAATCACGTTGTATCAAGTTAATACCTGTGCAATATCCAGTTATAAACTTTTAATACTTTCCAGTAGTAGTTCATTATTCAGATCCGTGGTATGTTAGCAAATGCGATTATCATCAACTCCCCACAACTCTGTTCACATTTGTAGCATAGGATTAATACAGTTTCATGCAGAAAACACAAAATAAACATGAACTTTGCATTTTCTATTGGTCCGTATTCCGAGAATGAATTTACGAAGTTTTGATGTAATATATATATTAGGAAATCTCACAACACATTCGTCTTTAAATGAACAGCGGTTTATTAAATTTTGTTTCCAATTACAGTTAATATGGAGCTGAAAGAAGTTTGGGCTTAGAGCATGGTTTGGGTTTGTAGAGGATCCACTGGCATATTTCACTGCAAGCTTTGGTATTGTTTTTTTTTTTCACTATCTAGAAATGGTTTACCGAGCCTTTTTTGGGAAGTCTTATATCGGTGCACGCAAATTCCTGTCAGATTCCTTGATGATCAATATAATACACTTGAGTTCCCGTCCGACACTTGCAGGTATCTTGATCCCGCACTCGAATTGCCGTGAAGGTTAATTTAATCCTTTTTAATATCGGACTGCACTAATAGTTGGAACAGGTAGAGTGGTGTGATGCCTTTTGGCCGAAATATTATTTATTAATTATTTAAATTATTATTATTATGGTATTATTATGAATAAAGACATAAATTCCCTTGAAGCTAATTTCAATAAAGCATAAATCGTTTAAAAATATGAAATAGAAAGGTCTCACGTAGGATGTCAAGTTCAGAGCGTGAAATAAACATAAACAGAATTGTTTATATGTACTAAACGGTGAACTTGACTCGTCGTATAAATATGTTAACGATAGTGTTTTAACATTCATTCTTAAGTATTCTAAATATATTATTGAATTCTAAATATATTATATCATATTCAAAATGTATTCTATTAATCGTAATCATTCTAATTAATATTCTAATTAGTACTAGTAATAAGTGAGTTAATGTATAATAGTAAAGTAAGGTAATAAAGAGAACATGTCCCAGTGATTCCAGTAGTTGTTTTATTCCTGTGAGATGACACACCAAGTGACCAGCAACACCACCTATTCAGAGGCCCTTCCACACTTCTAATTCACCAAGTATCCATAGTAGGATACATACATCACAGTGGTTAGCCTGACGGGAATTCGTGTGCGCCTAAATATTTCATACAGCTCTTTGCGAGCGACTTTTCGTTGCCTTTTGCCAAGAAGCGCTCATTTGCCAGGCTGGAATAGAATATGTTGTCGTATCTTCCTCTACTTGACAGAATCCACACACTTACAGTGTTAAGTGTCCAAAATAAACACCGCTTTGACAGTTCTCCTGTGCACATCAAGAAAATGTTCTCTCATGATATTTCGCTGGTGATCTTCCTGATGAATTTGTGGGCAAGCCACTTTTCTGTTTTTTCGTTAATGTTATGGCACTTATGTCTTGTAAACCGCAACCGTGGCCATGCCAGGGAGCTCTCTGCAGTTGAATGCCTTAAGCAGACTGGCTATCTGTGGAGATGATAATTGAACCTTGTGCTTTGTTCTGTCTAATAATTCCTACAGCATACACTCTGAAAAAGGATTGTTTGGTTGAAGTAAACGTATTTGTTTGAAAGTGATTTGTTTAGAATTAACAATTTTTAATAAATGCAAAAGAATTGAGTGTTCAATTAAAAAATTCAAATTGTTTGAATTGAAATTATAAATTGTTTGCAATTACTATTTGGATAACTTTCTTCCAAATATTGCAATTATTTAACTTAAAGAATATTCATTTACGCTGAAACCGGTTGGTTTGAATTGAACAATCACATTTATTTAATAAAAGTTTTATAATAATAACAAATGTTGTTTAACTCAAAGCAATAGATGTTGAATGAAGAAATTTGAACTGTTTAAATATAGATTATGAATTGTTTGAAATTAAAGTTCACATTTATTTGTTTCAAATATGGCAATTATTAAATATTAAGGAAATATTTGTTGGAAATATATAAATTTGTTTAAATCAAAATATAAAATTCTTATATATAATGAATCATTGCTTTGAAAGTATAGATTTCATAATGTTATTCTACATTGTTGATAATTGGTTCAAAGAATATATTTCTTTGAAATAAAAAAACATTTCGAAATTCTTTGTTTTAAAGAAATTAAACACCCAATCACGAGCATTGAAACGTGAAAACCTCACCCCTCTCGTTTCGTCATAGTAGTAGTTGGACTGCAGATAATAAGTAAGTAGGTACTCGGCCCTTGTCTCTGTACTCGGTGTGTTTATATCGTGGACCCGTTAAAAGTTCAATTTATTTATATTATGGTGTTTTGTATGGATTGTATGCATACAACGGTTATATTTTAAAATTGAACATTTACTGCCAAGTCACAGATTAAAAAAGATCTCATCATTAACCTGTGGCCAAGTTATGGATTCAGTGGATTTGTGTGAATTGTCCCAAATAAGGGAGTGTTTCGCTGCTATGTATATATTTGTGTTTTGAGTGACAATCATAGTATCCCAGTACAAAACTAACCGGGTTAGTTGTCTACATAGATTAATCCTTGAATTCGTCTCTATGTATGTAGGTACTTTTTAAGTTTTGTATATTTCGACACGTGTTTACAAGTAGTAGCTGTACTCAAAATTGATTCTATGTATGTGTTATATAATTCTTCAATAAATATGTTTGGACAGATAGCAAGACTTTTCACTTAAATTACCTTTTCAGTAATCTAGACTTTTCGAATTTGGTTGCTGCACAAACACTCTTTAATATGACTCATTATAAAAATACATAATAAAAGGATTATTTGATTTACATCAATTAAACTAAACAACTCGAGTTTGCACAAAAGAAATTATTTTGAAGTTTTAAAAAATGTATTGTTCCATTTAAACGTGTAGTTGTTTAAAATAAACAACTCAAGTTTCAAAACAAGAGATGGTCATAGCGTTTTAAAGAAATCAATTGTTTATATTAAAATATTAATTGTTTGAAGTAAACAGCTTGGAGTTTGGATTGGAGATATAATTTCCTTAAATCTAATCACCTGAATGTTTATATAACACTACAATTAGTTTGAATGATACCAAACTCTTGTTTGAAATTTTAAACAAACCGAAATTTTAACTTAACACCTCTGTTTGGTTGACTCTATTCAAACTTCAGATTTGTTTATCCTAAAAAAATTTTCTTTTATTCAAGAAAATCTTTTTCAGAGTGTAGTTATGGAAAATTGTAATATTCTGGAAACTGTATCTCTTGTTCCAATCCTACCACCCCAGCTTCCACGTCATCCTATTTTGTCAAGTCGTTGTTACAGAAGGCTGCCCACTTTTGTATGCGTTCATTTCTCTATTAGTCTCTTCTTTCCGGTATCTATATGTGTGGTGATGAGCTTTGCACTATTTTCCTATGAATATCTTTTTTTCAAACAGGTCATTGTTAGTTCAATACTTCAATCGTATTTCTTTTTTCATTTCTATATATAATAATCATCACAATAACCCTTCCAACATTTCTACACACAATTTCAATTTTATCGCGATATTATTCAAGAAATCTCCTTACCTCTATTTCTAGGACAAATTCACTCCTATTCCCATTCACTCCATAGTTTTATTTCTTGTGCTTGGGCCATCGTTTTTGCTATGCTTAAATCCTCCCCTTATCTTATTTATCCTCCGTTATTTGCTCAGATTATATTACGAATTACTACAGCTTGTTTTTTATTTTAGTTTGTTTATCGTTTTATTTCTACTGAAAGCATTATACCCTTTGCCCGTCGTTTTCAGATAACCCTGTAGTCCAGTCTTGGTAACTTGGAGTAAAACTAGCTATTTATAATAGTTGTAAAAAAAAATGGAAGCGAAAAATAACTTTTCTTACATTGGAAGGCTGAATATTTTCGTAAATTCCACTTCTCCGATTTCACTCCACTATAAATCCCGTCTCAAGCAACTTTTCTATATTAAACACAAAAATGATTGTTATAATAACAGCTTCTCGGATACTCATTCCTTCTTATGAAAGGAATTGTAATCTCCAATATCCAGACTTTTCTCTTTTAAAATCGCCGACTCCCTGTGGAGTCGAGAGAGGAATCGATTTCACCTGCTCTATTCCAAAGGATACTGTTACTAAGAAAGTATTTCGCTCAGTTTACAACAATATTCGACCTGTGGAAAATTTGAATAGACCTCCTTTATCTTTTCTTGGAAATTTATTTCGAAGAGATTATATTACGGGAATGATAAAAGTACATATGATTTTCCGTAGAAGGAAGGTTGGAGGAATCCTTTTATTTCGGAGAAGGCAACCGATTCATTCTTTTTTTAATGGAATTCAAAAGAGTGGCTTGCGGATTTGTATCTGTTGTACCTTTTTCAAGGATCAAAGGACTTGAATCCATTGAAATAATTATGACAGGACAATGTAAGTACTAGAATACAATTAAACTGATTATTATAGACCACCAAAGAAAAATGAGTACCTGCTATAAGCTATTGCTGCGTAAAATTCTCCGAGAATGTATCAGGAACCAGGGTATCAGTCTGCAGTAGATATGGTGGCGCGACTGAAGTCAACATTCGACAATTGATAGATTTGAGAACCTAAAAGAACACACAAATCAATAAATAGTCACAATTGAATCAGTTTACGAGTAAAAGCACTAGTCTTCATCTGCTCCAACTCGTCCTATCATCTATAATGTTTCATCGCCCCCTATAACATCTTTATACCCAAAAACCGTTAAATAAGCTGGAGCTGTGTTCTTCAGAAATAACAGCAGAGGTAACTGCGTCTAGGAATTCAAGTTACGAGTCATAATTTCGATTGCTACACTTTTTTAAACACTGGACGCTTTTCTCTCCATAAACACAAAAAAAACGGATCCAGTACCAGACTCTATCCACTTTGAAGGTACGAGTTTTGTTCCAAACGTATGAAATGGAAGTTATTATTCTGAGAGATCTCCAGTGTTAATCAGCTTCAATCTGCTTGATCTTCCATGTTATTTCAGCTTGGGAAAGCTGCTCTCTTCTGGCAGGGGGCTGGGAAACTCCAATACTATTTGCCAGATTTGATTGCAAATCACACAATTCCAGTTCGAGGTCAGCTTTCATAACATACATAACAGGGATTGTAATGGACCGAAGGGAAACTGAAATCGACTTTCGAATCATACCACACACTGGATCAATAGCCTGTCTCTCTTGGACCCAACTTTCTTATATCCATCCGCGAAACTTCTCGAATATCGAAAGTGATCGAGCTGGATCGTTTCTATTTTCAGTAACTTTGACTTTCCAGTGGCGTCTCACGTTGAATTAATTATCGTTAATATAAATTGTGAATGTTTGGTATTTGAGGGAAATTTATGTATACAAAGGCCGCAAGAAATAAGGCCTGATGCTTAACAGAACCGGGCTAATTAATTCCTAACAAATCAAGCATTTCTTAAGTGGAATTAAATGTTATCCCATCACATGCTGTAACTTGATCTTGGGGAATTAAATTGTAAAATCTTAATCTACAAACAGTATATTATTAGCTGTATTAGTAAATTCTATTACAAGACACGAGAAATGCACTGATAATACATGAATAGTGAATCACCCATCCAATCACCAGTCAGATACGGTTACCTAAATTATGTAGTAAGAGCTCAGGTTAATGGAGTAACTCCCTGGAGAAACTGCAAAATGACAAAAGATTTCAAATATACGATCCGGCCGAGCGGATTTTCACCTCCATCAAGGTGTTGGTTACTTAGGTGAAAATAGGCCAGGCGATAAAAATACTATTTCAAAGAATGTCTTTGTGGCGTAAAAATAAGAAGTTTATGGTTAAGTGGTAATTGAAGTTTTCCGATCTATCTGAATTTCTAAACAACCTTTGTTTATTATGTTGTTGAACACGTTCTTTGCATTCATTATTTCTCATTTGACAATCCAATTCAATACATATGGAGTCAGGATTTGAAATAGTTTTTGAATGGTTGATTCTAGAGAAAGTTAAAGCTCCAGGTTGCACATATGTTGATTGAGATCACAATTTCCTGTGGTTGGTGTTTGATTGTTGTACTCGATAGATATTCTAGAAAGCTGTCTTTGTAGTTCCCGTCGAGAAGCAGTACTACAGTACCCTCAGAACTTAGAACTGCGTCGAGTTAACATTATCCTTGCCTAAGTGCAATGTTCTTCATTGTCGTCTCACGAGGAAGATAATAAAGTGTTGCTAAGAACTGGACTATGAAAGAAAATAAACCAAGAAAGATACTATTTCCGATACTTACACACAACGTTACTTAGGAAAATGTAAATCGTTCCTTCTATTTTACAGAACACTAGTGGTTTTGGAAGTGGAGTGAAAAGTTTACGGCGCATTTCGAAGTGGTAGATATATGTGGAGATAGGCGAAACTTGAATTTAAAATTTGAATGCATTGTGTAATGTAACAGAGAAAGAATACATCGATTCGTTTCAATTTTTATATTACAAAATAGGTCACGGTACAACCTTATGTGGTGAAAAATTAAGTCTCATAGGGAATAACCAGAAAAGCGTTGATAAAATGTATGGCAAGATGTCGTCGTTCATTGGTTCTCCTTTTTACTTGATACAATGTTCGGAAACATTGAACTACCCATCTTGCAATAGACCGTTTAAACGCAAGACATCTTGTGGTTGCAGCGACCCCTGTCCTCCTATAAATTGCTTACAGAAGAACAAATAGATGCTAACTGTAATTTTGAAAGAGGAACTGCTTAGAACTTGGACAGGTGTACCCAAAATTATGGCAACGGTATTTTTCTTCTCTTTCTTCATTCAGTGTTTGGTGTTCAGTATTTTTGTATATTTTTTTTAACTACTACACAATGACACTCAGTGTCAGCTTTAAATTCTATATAAAGTACCAAACAAAAAATGATGTGATATCCTGTATTTTGAAAATAGTAACAAACGAAAATTGATTGGAAATTTGTGACAAAGAACATGAGACAAATCGAAGCACTCATACATGTAGGAAAGATAAAAAATGAAACAAAAATGAAGAAATTGTCCTTGTAACCTGAACGAGCCCTGGGAAAAGAAGTGATGCTATACGCACAGCTGTCCAAGCTACAAGTTGCAGTTTCCTTTTCAAATCACGGTTGGCCTCTATCAGTTCCTATGAAAACCTATAGGTGGACAACTAACAGTTGTCGCAACCACAAGATGTCTTCTGTCAAAAAGATCTATTGTATAATTTTTATTATTGAAACAATATGGTACATCCTTAAAATGAAAAATAAGAGCTTCATGAAAAATTCAGTAAACCAAATCATCTTGGCTAATTTGAAAACAGCATCACCTGTTTTTGATATAATCAAATGCGTACGTTAATATCTAGTACAACAACTTTCTATATTTTTTCGTTTCGTTCGTCAATGTACTTTTTCACTACGTCTATTTATTTCTTTAAAAAGTTTTTACGATTCCATCCAGCTGATCTATTTCGAGATAAATTCGTCCATTTCCCAGGTATCAAATAAACAAGCTTGCATGTATGCACTAGTCAGCAGCACGGCTACCAGCAGCGCGATGGTAAAGCCTCTGAATCTGTTGCGAGTTTCGTTATCAAGGTAGAGCAATAAATTGGAAATCCTTTGCTCCTATACAATTATACTGTGCATTGAACTTGTTACAATTTGGACGTAAAATTGGTTGGAACTTTCAAAACAGGCTTGTACACCAGGGGCCCATTTCACAAAAACAAGTAACAAGTAGATTTTAATAAGTTTGGCAAAATATGTAATCACTCGCGCTTCATGACAAGTGTACTTTTGTAATAACAGGCAATTTTTCACAATTTTACAGGTAACTACAGTTATTAACTATTAATTTACCTGTTATTAACTAGTGTAGTCAACAAAATTGCATCTGAAACTTGTTATCTACTAAAATTCTTTTACCTAACTTAAAAGGTAGATAGCTGACAAGTTTTAAATATACATAGATTATAGTTGCAGCAAAATGGGGTCTAGTAGTTCTTCATCAGAAAATGGAAATGAAAAGATTATACGTATACGTAGTAGGAGAGTGTTTAGGCATAGAATTAATTCTGTGTTCCACTCGTTATTCGAGTTTAATGAACGTTTCAGAATGACTTCTATCCGAATGGAACAGCTTCGTATGGATATTGGACATATGCTTCTTCATCCAACTGACCGGTCTCACGCACTATCCACAAAAATGCAGATTTGTATAGCATTACACTGGTTAGGTAATGGAGAGCAATACCATGTCATATCAGATGCACATGGGGTTAGTGAGGCATTAAGAGTCTGCAGATGTGTTAGGAAGTTTGTGTAAGCAGTTAACCAAATTAAATTTCCCCAATGCGTTAGTTGGCCTGACAATATTTTAAACGTTTCTGCAGGATTTTTTGCTATAGCAAGATTTCCCCAAGTTATTGGATGTGTCGATGGGACATTAGTAAAAATAGATGCTCCAATCGAAAATAAGCCTGCATTGGTTGATCGTAGTGGAAACCACTCCATCAATTGTGTTTCATTTCACATTTTGCCACAGATATGATCTGCTATGAATGGACCTTAATAAAAATTTGATAACAAAATTTTGCAGTCTTAAACTTCAAAATAATTTTTTGATTGTCTAGTTGTCAAATTTTTTCTGTTGTGTCAGTTAGGGATAAAAAAATTAATTTCTACTTATTTTTTCCTGACAACGGTAGCTGGATCGCTACCGAAACGTTGAAATAAAGAATTTAAAAATATTGTGGTTTAATTTCCCAAGAAATTAAAAAAAGTATGAAACGCAACACTCGACCATCTTCTTTTTCATTCGGTCTACTAACTATCGCACCCACACTATCGAGTCAGTTGCGCGAATGCTTCACGTGTGGCAGGCGTGTTTTGTATTGTTGTCGTGCAGAAAATTTTGAAGGTAAGTAATAAAACGAGTATTACCAGCTGTTATGTTTATTTACGTAAGTGATATACTATATAGTATATCGGTATTATGTTTATTTCACCATTTTGTGATCTTTTGTCATTAAAATATTGTGACTTCAAAACATATTTGGAAGAGTTTAAACTAGTATAAAAATTCAAATATGGACAGTCGTCGGTGTCTAATTATGGAATATTTAATTAAATGCTTGATGTGTGGGCTCTGGGTACATTATGATTGTGCTGGTCCAGAGTTTGATACTTGGATCTGTGACTTTTGCAAGTCACTTTTTCCATTTGTTACAATATATTATATTTATTTAATTGATCTCAAAGATATTAATGTCCATTTTTGTTATTGCTATGTTGATTTATGCTTATATTCCATATATGGATACCTATTCCATATTTGGTTACTCATTTGTGATTTTGTTTTTTGTGTTAGATTTTAATTTGATTACTAATATATTTGAATAGAGGCTGTTAATTACTACATACAAATGTATGACTAATTAGTGAGAACATTAAACTGATTTAATTTATACGAAGTTTTTTTTTATATCCCAAAAACAAAATGGTATTCCATATTTGGTGACTTTCCTCTATGTATTGATGATGTTCACTACACAACATTTTTTTGTTCGTCTCCCAATCACACTCATATAATCCTGTTCTACTGCTAAAATCCAAATCCAATGCATTAAAATATGGATTGTTCGATCATCGACATCATTTTAAAAGTCGTTACCCTTTTCCTCTTTTATTGAGATTATGCACCCGGCTAAGGTACACATTATACTCCTTTTCTGACCCTCGTTCAGACCATTACGTACTATTTGTGCTCACCTCCGCTTTTCGGTAATGCGGTCTGGATAAAAGCGCAGCTGGAAATGGTCAGACTGCATATAGTGAATGCTGCTGTCAAGATTCAGGACGGTGAAATTTACGGTCACTTGCAGGGATATTCGCTACGACTTTATTTTCTCGGTTGGAAGCTTTTCTCGGTGCACAGACGGGAAAATATGACGAGCGACGTTTACTTCAGGATTACAGTGATTGCAAAAGAAAATGTGCGAAAAGCTAAGGTAAGACGGAAAAATCGATACTAGGGAATATAATATGTGGAAGATATACTTTCATGGGTGTAAAAATTTAATCCAATATACGCTTGGCTTTTCGCAAGTTTAATAGTACACGGGAAATTTTTATTTTTCAATAAACTGTCAAGCTTACTTCACTATTGATAGATTATCATCGGAAGCAATATTTTTTTTAGATTGAAAATTTTACTTGTTGGGTTATATTGAAATTGTTTCATACGAAACGCGCTTTAAATGGTATATTACACTACAAGGGCAGAAAGTTTCAGTTCTTGTGCGTCATAATGGCGTCTATCATCCCAATTTCTTGCCAAGCAGGCTTATACTATTTTCCTAACTACCTCGGTCCAAAGTACGATACCAATGCTAATTGTAAGATAATTTTTAGGTTATATAAGCAAAAGTAACAAAGCTTGACCCTTATCATTGAATTTTTTGGTATAACAGGAATATAAGTTTACAGATCATATATTCCTTGAATGTTTGGGTTCATGATCCATCTGCTAGTTCGTGTTTATGCTGCGTTACCACCTATGTTGGTACTAACGTACTAACATGGTACTTCCAGAAGGATACATAAAAAACCTGCGGAGGTATAGGTGCTATGAAGTTGCAATAGCCCATCATATTAGAAAGACTGCTGTTAACAGTTAACCAGCAAAACGTTTTTTTCTAAACTTTTTTGCCTGAGACAAGATAAATTTCGACTGTGATAGAGAGCCCAGTGAACATTGAAATGAAAAGTACATCCTTTGGTAATGTGTCTTACCGACTCTCCCGTACATCCTTTCAAGGAGGTGTCTAGTATATTTTATGTATGTGTCTCCAATGTTGTGCATTCTGGGTACGTCCTTCGCACATGCGATCACATCCTGTTTCAGCATATATGCTTCATCGCATGTGAATAACACATTCTTTGGAAGTGTATGGACAGCATCAATTCAATCAGTTATTGACTTGAGTTAAGAAATACAACGTGATCAATACATACATTTATTGAGTGAGGACATATACAGCAAGACAAGCAAATATGAAGGGATCGCCTCGCTTGACAAATACGCTTCTGTATTTCAAGCAGAGGTCTATGCAGTACTTGCATTTGCAAGGGCTAATAATATGAGAGCCTACAACAACAGGCAGATCAGGATCTACAGTGACAGTCAAGCCTCCCTTGAAGCACTTCAGAGCTATAGGGTGACATCTCGGCTAGTATAGGAATGCGGCGAGGAACTTAGAAGACTGGCGACTCGGAACAGTGTAACACTGGAGTGGGTCACAGGTCATGAAGGAATCGCAGGCAATGAAAAAGCTGACAGACTCGCAAGAGTAGGATCGTCAACTCTGATGAACGGACCCGAACCTGCTGTGGGCATCCCCAGATGCTTAACGAGGTCATGGTTAAAAGGGTGGTTGAAAGAACAACACAATAAACACTGGAAGAATACTTCAAGGCAAATACATGGGAAGAAATTCATAGGAGAACCATCAGGAAAAGTAGCGAAAGAACTGCTCTCAATGAGCAGGAACAAACTGCGCACCATAACGGGGCTACTTACGGGACACTTTCCCACAAAGGAGCACCTAAACAAAATAGGGCTGTACAACGGAGACCTCGCATGCAGAAGATGCAAAAAGGATACCGAAACAGCTCTGCATATACTATGCAACTGTGAGTCACTGGACCACAGAAGGCAGAACCTGTATGGCAGAACCCAAATGACTCCAGAAGACTTCTACAACCAACCAGCAAAGAACCTGTATGAGCTAATACAGGGAACGGATTGGCTGGATAGGTTGTAGTCAGAACACTAGAAGTATCCACAATAATAAGCCCAGGAGGCTGAGGTGGTACCGGCGAAGGGACGGCTCCTGAGGAAAAAAGAAAGTGGGGACAACTATATAGATAATATTATTAATGAAATACATTTGAGAAGAGTTCCCCTCCAACAAAGTATTCGAAATAATACATATACGAATCGAAAGAGGGCGCTGACTTTTATTTGAAGCTTCACACTGATTCATATATGTAACCACGGAAATCAAATACCGGACCAAAGTTGAAAGAATCATACTTACCTGGCGTAGTGGCTCCACCAGGACGAGGATTTT
>CAJUYI010006908.1:668-12976 GCA_910591695.1 Galerucella pusilla
AAGTGATTATAAATAAACAAGACAAACAATTAAGTTATCGTAAACAATTTTAATGACAATGGACATACATTAGATTATAAATATATGTTACCATAGGTTAATGACATTATTTAATAATCATCTATCATCTATTTTTAGGATGATTGTGAATTTATTTCATTGGGGGGAAGGAAGCTCAACGGAATTTATTCTTTTTGTAAAAGGGGAAGGTGTGATGCCTTTTGGCCGAAATATTATTTATTAATTATTTAAATTATCATTATGGTATTATTATGATTAAAGACATAAATTCCCTTGAAGCTAACGTCGATATAGCATGAATCGTTTACATATATAAAAACAGAAAGGTCTCACGTAGGATGTCAAGTTCAGAGTCCGAAGTAAACATAAACAGAATTGTTTTATATTTACAAAACGCTGAACTTGACTCGTCGTATAAATATGTTAAACGACAATGTTTTAGCATTCATATTCTAAAGACATTCATATTCATAATGATATCAATTCAATTCAATCCATATTGATTCATGTATTCTATTCATCGTAATCCTTTTAATTAATATCCTAATTAGTACTAGTAATAAGTGAGTTAATGTATAATAGTGAAGTAAGGTAATAAAGAGAACATGACCCAGTGATTCCAGTAGTTGTTTTATTCCTGTGAGATGACACACCAAGTGACCGGCAACACCACCTAGTCAGAGGCCCTTCCACACTTCTAATGCACCAAGTATCCATAGTAGGATACATACATTACAGCCGCATTCCCATATACCAGCCGATGTTACCTGTATATTAATTTGGAAGCACCTATTTTAAAAAGTGATAAATGATTGAAAATTGAACCTTTTATTGAAACAGAAAATCATTTTTGGATTCACTTTCGGTCACTTTTTCTTGGATAGAACTTGAAAAATCTTGTCCAAATCGCGACATTCCAACGAATTTTAAAATTTTGCATATGTCAAAATGAGAAATGCGCAATTTCAGCACTCGTTACTATATTTACGGACCTACAGCGAAATTTTCGATAGCTAGCGGGATCCTATCGATAGTTAGCGGCATCTTGTACGGAGGAATTGCACAAGTGCATCAAAATTACCGATAATTTTGCATGACAGCGTGTTGCCTGAAAACTGCAACTTCGGTGTCGGGCTCTTTATCCAAAATATGAAAATGAACTCATGCAGTTTTTCCAAGACAACACGCTCGAATGCAAAATTATCTGGTTATTTCGATGCACGAGTGTAATTCGGGGGAATATTTCCCGAATATAAATAATGGTTTGAATACTAAACTCCTTTAAATTGTTTCAACAGTGAATTCTTTGTACTCTTCACCATTCTGCTCACGCATATTGAATGCCCAGTCCGTTAATATTTCTGCCAAAATGTTGATTTGTGACTCACAATGGGATTACCGTGGATATGTTAACGATGCAATAGGCATGACGACAGTATCAAAAAATCGTCGATATAATGGTTTTAGGGGAAAGTTCATATCAAAAAAATTCAAAACACTGCTTTAGTTTTATTTAAAAAAATCAGATTATTAACATTGTCAATAAAATAAAACATAAAGATACTGCAATGGGCCATTTTGACTGAAACACCAATCACAGCGCATGACGTCACGCTTAGGTAAACACCGCTGTCAGTCAATACTCAATACACTCATTTTCTGTGTTTTGTTGTTGTGAATGCTACTGATTACGCATTTGGATTGATCTTTTATTATTTTACGTGTGATTTATCATCTCCACTCTACTATAACAATGAAACAAAGCTTTGTTAAGGCAAATAGCTCAAATTTGCCCAGGATTGATATAATGATGTTGGGCGATTTCCTCGCAACAAATCAAGAATTTTGCTCGTCTGAGTTTAGAAACGTGAAAACTTCTTTGTAAGTGAATTTTGTATTTATATTCACCCTGGATACAACCAACTTAGATACAATCAAACTAGTTATAAGCTCATGCGAGTTTATTTAACTTTCATAGGTTGGCATATAAATTTATGGGGCATACATCCTGGTTTCATACGTACTTGTGATACTGACCCCATCACATGATACTGCATATAATTTTCCATATTATCTGGCTACTGCAAAAAAAAAGTAAACCATTAAAATTGATAATAAGAATTAAAACTAAACTAAAACAAACATAACCTCAATAAATTAGATATTTCATAGCCTCAATATTTCAACTATTTCACGTCAAACAAACGTTTTAAGTTTGAGAAATATAAATATAATAGGATAACATACTCACAAGTGGTCTTCACAGAAATAAAGTGGCCAATTCGTGACTACGTCGTTCCGGTTTCGCCTTGCGAGCTTCAACCACTTATCTCTTATCTATCATTTTCTTGTTTGGAACATGTACAAACACTTTGTTGGGTGTTCTTATTGATGTGTTTCTACACTGTGGTACTGCACAACACTTATAAACTTTGGAATTCATTTTTATAACACGAATTTATTTAATGTTTTGTTTACTTTCTTCGCTACGCATAGACACAATGACATGTTTACCTAGGCATGACGTCAGAGCCGACGCCATGACACCTGCGAGCTGTTTTCGCGCACTATTCAAAGAATGACAGTAAAATTGCTTCAAACTTCGTTAAACTTGAGTTTATTATCGAAATAAAGGTTTTTTCGTAAATAGTGAATGTGTACCCACATGACGGAAGAGTATTTCAAAATCTATCGTCACGCCTATTATCGCAGTGCTCTCTCGGGTTGCGTTCCGAATTGCGCTTATAGCACTGTCAGCACCTTGAGTACCGGTCCGAATAGTGCTTACAACGATCAGTTTCAGCATTGTGAGAAGCAGTGACGTCATAAATGACGGCATCAATCTCGCTTGCAGTGCTCATGACTGATATGGGAGGCACTGTGAGCACTACTGCATAAGCGCGCCAATTTTTATAATTTGTTTATCTATCCTAACCTAACCCATCCATCCGCATCGAAAATGACTGCCCGAAATGAGGTGTCTGTTCTTTTGGAGCCATCAAATGAAATAGTAACTCTTTTGTTGACTTCAGAACAAGCTGCTAGAGCATCATTGGGTAAGTATAATATAAAAGTAAGAAGTGGAATAAATAAATAAATGTTATTTCAGACGACAGCTATTTACAGCAGCTGGTACAAGAGGAGGTGGAGAAGGTGAAAGAAAGTCTCGAAGAAAGTGAATCATCATCAGTTTCGTCAGCGCCCTTATTATGTGAAAATGATGGTAAAGTTTCTGCACTTTTTTGTTCTTTAAATTTTTATATGTGTGCATTTCTATATTTAAAAGAATCTATTTATTGCAGAGAGCTCATCATCAAATTCCCTATTCATATGGACAACATCATGTGTTCACCTCCTTCTAACCTTCTATGAGGAACGTATAAATGACTTTAGTAGTGGCGCAAAAAGACATAAAACAATTTGGGAGGAAATCGCACGACAAATGAGACACCATGATCCAACATATACCATGAACGGGTTTCAATGCCAAAGTAAATTAAGTGGACTTAAAAAAACTTTCAAAAAAATAATTGATCATAATGGCACCTCCGGTAATGATAGGATTACTTGGCCCTTTTTTGATGTTAGTTTTTTTTTTAATTATCTTGCTATTTTTTTTATTTCTTAAGTTTGAATGATATAGTAAGTATATTTACTGTTTGACTATTTAATTTCATATTTCAGAGAATCAACGAGATATTTGGTTCCACCGGTTGGGCACAGCCCAAAGCAGTAGCTTCTAATGCTGGTCCTTCTGCACCTCCATCTCCTGTAGTGACAGTAACCAAAAAGCGCAACATGGAAACAACATTTGAAAAATATTCACAAGGAGTTAAAGAGGGAAAGCGCTTACTAAAAGAAGAGACAGAACTACAAAGAATTAGAAATAAACAAGATAAAGAAGATAAATTTTATAAACTGTTGGCAATGAAAGAGAGGCAGCATGAAGAGAAAATGAAAATGCTGCAAAGTTTATTCGAAGTAATTAAAAAATAGTAAATTGCAGGATTACTATTGCCAAATGTTTTTTGTTTCTTGTGAATTACAATTACACTGAGCAAAATGCCCTAATTAGATTTCTTTCTTAAGATGCCCTTAATAACTGGTACAAAAAATCAAATAGTGGTTAAAACAATTCAAGTGATTACTAGCATGTGCCTAATTATCACAAGTATGTTGACTTTGTTGAAACATTTTTATAACAGTTATTCGATAAAATGTTATAGTTAACTGGAAATCTAATTGCTGTTAATACATTCATTTCGTTATAGGCCTCATTGAATTGTTTCAATTCAGCACCTACTAGTCCTAATTAGGTACCCACTTAACACTATTCAGTACCAACAAAATAGATTACCTACTTACAATTATGCAGTCCTCGTATAACGGTTATTAAGATATCCAATAATTTTTTAAAACGAAACGGCTGTTCAGCATCGAAATGCAGTTTTTTCTGGTCCGAACATTACCGATGTGATTGTCGATCTCCTCTTGTTGGTTATTTGTGTTTGGAACCTTGGAAAACCCGCGCGCCGCGCATTTCACTTTCACATTTGGTTTGGGAGTGCGTTGAAAGTTTGTGTTAGGTGTATATACGTAATAATTTGCAGATTTGCAATCTTTGCAATTGATTGTGAGGTTAGGTTGAAAACGCCGACAGTGTTAAATTGGTTTGAGTATATAAATGGCGTTCAAAAACCTATTAATACAGTGGCGATTAAGTGACTATAATATCTGCGTTTGAAAGTAAGTTACTTTTGAATTCTATATAAATTATAATTACATTTATTTATACCTAATGCCCTCAGGATTATTATCTCGAGCTTATTGTTTCTTGTCATTTTACAAACTATTATTAAAAGACGACAGAGTCATTATCCTAAGTAGAAAATATAGTATACGAAGAATGGTCTCATACTTTATCTAATTTTGGCTAAAAGTCTGGTTATATAAGTACAAATTTTGATTTCATATTACCTATATGTTTTTTCTTAACTATGTATTGTGTTAAATGAGCTAATCAATTGTTCTTTCCGTAGATGAGGGCATTGATGATGAAAGTTTCAAGTTAATAGATATGAGGCTACCATAGAAAAAACTTCCTCCGAGGGCACAAGTATTATGTTGTATTTTTGTAGTTTTATAGTTATAGTTTCATCAATTTAAATATTTTGTTATATTTTGTTAATATAAATGTTCTATAGCAAATTTAGTTTTATTTAAAAGTATCTAGAAATTGACGGAAAATAAATCTCTAGATAGTTTTCCGGATAAACTGCCAGGCATAGTAATTTTAAATGAATAAAATTCAGATTATTATTCGAAAATATAGTAATATTTAATGTATTATAGTCTAACCGCTATTAGAAAAGTTTATAATACTTATAAAAGTGCACTCGATGTCGGTTATATGACATATCGTATATTCTTAAAAAAATCTAATAACGTTTACTCTTTACCAGTATAATTGTTACTAGAAAATCCCATAATCTAAATTAAGTGCCCTCGATTCCGATTGTACAAAATTCTGTTTGTTATTTGAAAATCTAATAACCTTCACTATATGACAGTACAATTGCAACTGGAAAAGCCGATAATATTTATTAAGTGCACTCAATAACAATCATATGAAATTATTTTTTTTATTGGAAAATCTAGTATCCTTTACTATATGACAATATGTTGCTATTAGAAAATCCTCTAATATCTATTAAGTGCACTCGATAACAGTTGGACGAAAGTCTGTTTTTCATTTGAACATCTAGTAACGTTTACTATAGGACAGTATGATTGCTATTAGAAAATCTTATAATACTTATTAAGTGCACTCGATAACGGTTATACGAAATTCCTAAAAAGTATATCTATTAACAGTTATTCAGTGGTGTCCAACAAAGTGACTTTAATAACCATAATCATGAACTCACTTGATGCCTATTTCATGCAAGTTTCTAATAACTGTTATTCAATTTTTGCTAACGGTTAATGGAAATTTCTTTCAGTGTAATTTTGTTTCGTTTATTATGAATCACTGTTCATTTTGTTTTCAAAATATTTGTTTTATTTATTGTAATTTACTCTTAATTTTGTTTCTCATATTGTTTTGAGAAGATTTTTTCTATTTATTATGAATTACTCTTCTTTTTGTTCGTTGTTTTGATATTTGTTTTGTTTATTATGAATTGATGTTCGATGTTCCTTTTGTTTTAAGAATTTTTATTTTATTTATTTTTGTTAAGTACTGCTTATAAATAAATTATTATTGACTTGATGTATTAATTTATTGATCTTCAATGAAGTGTTACAAATGTTAATTATTTCTTATAATTAAATTATCAATAATTATTTGACGTTTAGTTTCACCTTCTATTTTTCCATTTAATATCAGCCTTCCTCTTCTTCTTGTTCTTAATATTTGCTCAACAGGATTCATATCTCCTTTCATAATACAAATATTATGTGATACACAAGTGGCAATCAGGTATTCTGGAATTTTTTCTAATGTTACCATTGGTAAAACATCAAGGATGCTGCGCCATCGACCTCTCCATAAACCAAAACATCTTTCAATGGAAATTCGAGCAGAAGACAGACAGAAATTAAAATTTTTTTGCCTTGCACTAAGGTGACCATTATTTTTAAAGGGAACCATAAGATTTGGATGGATTCCATATGCAGCTTCTCCAACTATATGGGAGTAATTTGGGAAGAAAACTTCTGGTCTCTCGAAATATTCTTGGACTGGTGATCGTCGAAATACACGAGCATCATGTACACAACCAGCATTTCCAGCAAATACACTTGTGAATAATAAATTGTGTGTGCCTGGAATAATAATTTATTCAGTCTAAATTCAGTAAAAAAACTTGTGAAAACAAAATTCACCTGAACCTGGATGGAATGTGTTCCTTTACGATTAATATATGATTGTGAATCTTCTTGGGGAGCATTAATTGATATATGAGTTCCATCTATGGCCCCAATTACTTGGGGAAAGGCGCTGGAGGTTTCAAATTCCCTCATAACCTGTATTGCTCTATCTCCTGTTGGCCACTGTATAAAATTTGGAGCCACACAATAAAGTGCATATGAGACTCTTCGGACTGTTCGAATGGCGGTAGCTCTTCCCACGTCGAATTTTTCGCAGACAGATCTGTGAAAAAATAATAAATCGGATTTCCCATTCACCACCAGTTATTTGTACTTTCAATTCACGGTTTTTTCTTATTAATATTTACCTATATGAATCTGGAGTTGCCATAACCCATAATGTAAGGAGAAGTTGCTTTTTAGCAGGAATAGGATTTCTTCCAGCAGCATATTTTGTTGTAGATATTGTCTCTCCTATAATGATAAGAACAAACTCGGCTGTTTCTGGATTCATTCTGAAACAGAGCACTGCTGCTAGAAACCTCATTTTTCAAGTGGAAGTTCGACAGTACTTTTAAAAGATCCGGTACCTACCTAAAATGCGATTTAAATTCTTCAGCATTATACCGAGATACTACTCGTTCTATATAAAATTCTATTCGGGGTCGCTTTACTAACTTCCCTCTTTTATTAGCCAATGCTAGAGCAATCATCATTCTTTCTTCAGAGTCGTCTTCGTCACTACTTGAAGATCCTGATGATTCTAGTACATTTTCCAAATCACTGAAATCACTGTCGTCATAAATCTCAGCTATAAGGTTTAGGTATACTAAATTTTCACTCATTTCTATTATTATGCATTTATATCAACGAAAGAAATTTATATAAAAAGGTTATGTGTACTTTTTGGTTATGACAGCGTGAGAATGACAGGGTAGAACCGTTCGAACGTGAGGTCCGAATTGTTTCCACCGCCAACAGTTCTAAGTGCGCTAATCAAATCGGACTACTCATAAGCAGTTCGAGCACTGACAGCGTTACAAGCACAATTCGGAATGCAGCCTCGGTTTCTATAGTGCAGTTACCGCTGTAATAAATCGATAATTGCACTCCTTCCATGAGATTTTTTCACATGAGGGAAATATTCGCGTGAAATCCCGCTTCATATGGAATTTTTAATACAGGAGGGTAATATTCGCGATAAGATCCCGCTTCATATGGGATTTTCAATATAGGAGTTTTATAATATTCGCTGAAATAATGTACTTAAATAGACAATTTCGGTTGTCAATGTGCATATGAATCGTTTGTTGACGCTGGGGTTTTTGGTTTTTGTGTGTTTTTCATGGCATATCAATCAAAGCTGAAACAGCAAGTATTCAATTGCGATAATAATTTAGATATTTCGAGTGCTATAAAACTAATTTTTGGTAAAACTTGAAGCATTACAAAAATATCTTCATTTCGAGTGATCATCATTAAGCTTTCTTCTATTCTTGATAATTACTAGTGATTTGCATACAGTACCAGCCCAATACATTTTTCTGAGTGGAAATGGCTTGTGACAACTGTAAAGTATCGGATGATGCCCACATTTTCAATTGTAATTAAATCGTAACTGCGCGCAGCTCACCGCATCCGAAGTAAAGGTGATGGATTTGTTAAGTGATCTTTTTCTGAAATTTTACTGCGAGGGTACCAAGGGTATAATAATGTTACCAAAATTATGTGGAAAATAACAAGATAAAGTGAAGAAGAAGTTTGACAAATATCTTAAAAAAAACCATTATAAACGAAATGCACGATCGGGAGATAAAAAATAACAATGTCATGATACATAATTAACCGGAAAACTATTATAATACACAAACTGATCTGGTAGGTGTCAAAAAAATTATTAAAGAAATAACTGGGGAGCAAATGACGATAAAAAAAGGTAGAACGTGTCGCAGGACACACGGTAGGAACTTTAAATCCTTTCAAGAAAAAATTATGTAATACATTTGACGTTATAGATAAACGATTTTTATATTCTTTGGTGGATGAGTAGTAAGCATACCAGACTCTCACGCGGTAGACCCGGATTCGATTCCCCGTGGGGAAATTTTTTTTTACTGTTAATTTTATTTTTAAGTAATTATTCTGCTTAATATTAATAACGACAACAGGTAGACGTTTGAAATATTCAGCAGAATATTCATTATTATAGATAATGATACGGTACCCTTCATGAGGGAGTCCGACTGGCAACATCTACTTATAACAGCATCGTATATTTAAATAGGGAAACCGTAGCATTGTACAAATTGTACATTTAAGAACTGTACGTTCATCACAAAAAATTAGTGAAGACATAAAATTAAATTGGTACGATTATGAATAAAATTGTTGAACATTTTTAATTTCAAGTTATATTTATTTTACAGTATATTCAAATGTTCATTTTCTAGATTTTTTCTTGAATGGATCGTAGAAAAAATATAATGTTCGACTCGTGTGGATTGTCCATATCCACACTAGTTGCACAAACTACTATTCTGCACAGTTTACAAAATGGAAATGTAGGCAATCAGTTAACTAAACGGATATGATTTCATATACATCCTAGAACGTATATGAAATCCACCAATCAGCATTCGAGTTTAGTATCCGTCATTCAACTTTTTTCAATTTAGAAAAAACGTCAAAATAACTTGTCAAAAAAAGTTTCTCATAGAAGCGCACTGGATCAAGAATATTCATTTACAAAGATAAACTTAAAAGAAATAGGTAATCCAGACTCTCACGCCGTAGACCCGGGTTCGATTCCCGTGACAAAGTTTTTTTTAATTGTTACTTTTATTTTCAAAAATAATTATTCTGCTTGATAATAATAACAACAACAGGTGGACGTTTGAAATATTTAGCAGAATATTCATTATTATAGATAATGGTACGGTACCCTTCATGAGGGAGTCCGACTGGCAATATCTACTTATAACAGCATCGTATATTTAAAAAATGAAACCGTAGCATTATACAAATTGGACATTCAAGAACTGTACGTTTACCACAAAATTAGTGGAAACATAAAATTGAATTGTAAAATGTTCAATTTGAAGTTATGAGTATTACAGTTTATAGAAATTTTTATTGTCTAGATTTTTTCTTAAGTGGGCCGTAGAAAAAATATGCTGCTCGACTCGTGTGGATTGTCCATATCGCACTTCGTGCTCAAACTTCGTCCTCGTGCGATATGGCCATCATATCCACACTAGTTGCACAAACTACAATTTCTTTCAAAATATGCCCTTTTACATTTAAAAACAACCTGCCAAATGTCAAATCAATTTATCCATCCATTTTAAAGTTATCGAATTGTAACATTCAAGTTTTCAAAATTTCAACACCCTGTATTTCGAAAAGTAAGTGTGCTACACCCCTTAATCGCGCAAAAAAAATTATGGAAATAATAGTAAAAATGTATCCGAACAAATTCAAGTAGATCACCAGCGCTGCGAATACCAGCTTTGCATAGAATAGCATCGGTGGTTCAGTGGTAGAATGCTCGCATTGCACGCGGGCGGCCCGGGTTCGAATCCTGGCAGGAGCATATTGTTATTAATCGCTGCTTCGAAAACGAGAGAGAGACTAAGGATGCATAAGCACGCAAGCAAGGCTCATAACGAAGCAACGTAACATAACGTAGCGTAACGTAACGCGTAACGGTCAGATCTTTTGCGTCGCGACCCCTGGTCGCTCAAACATAACCTGGCGTGAAGAACTAAAGTTCCAAAAAAGTGGCAATAGTTGGCAAAAAGAATAAAAAGCGTTCAAGAAGAGTTATACTCTTGAATTCAGATAATGCACAAACAAAAGGAGGTTACCGAAGAGTAAAGAAGTTTTTATTGAACCAAATTTGAATTTAACATTTAGTTAAGTTAAATAGTCAAAAAAATTCAAGGAAAAAATGACAAAAAGGAAAAACAATGGTGAAGATGGTCTATTAATCAAATATATAAGAGGAGTTCCAGAGATTTAAAAAGTGAAAACTTCAACTTGAAGGTCAGATCCAAAATCTTACCTTCTTGTGCATTTTCAAAATGTTGGTAGGATGAAAACAAAGCTAGTTGATTTCCGTAATGCGATTATACTGTGATTTTACTAGTGGAGACATGGCTTACAACTGAAATTGCGAGTGAAGAGTTTGTTTCGAAAAACAATAATATATCTAGATGCGACCGTAACTAACGGCTCTTTTTCTTCTTTTCTAGATACTTTCGCCCTTTCAGGCTTCGGATGTGGATTCTATGTACTGTATCCATTTCTTCCATGTCTTTCTGTCCCTTGCAAGGTTTTTCATTTCTGCTATGGTCTTTTCTCTTTTTAAACCCGTCTTTTGTATTTGGTCCAACCATTTCCTTCTAGGCCCACCCCTTTGTTTTTTGATCGGCTTCCAATATCCATCATTTTCTTAGTAAACCCATTTGGCTCCATTCTCACCATATGAGCATACCAGCTAAGTTGTCTCTTCTTTATTTCACCAGGTACAGTCCTTCTGTAAGTAGGTAATTACTATTTACTAGAACTTGGAATTAACTTGTTCAATTGTCTTTAATTGTCTAAACGTGAGTCTAGACAAACACGGCAAAATATTCGTAATTATTCTGATGGAAATGACCAAACTGAAGATAATGTGGAAAAACTAATTGAGAAGGTTTGTAAGCAATTTACAAGCAGACTAGAGGATAAATTTGATAAGAAATTGGATGATGCATATAACAAAATTGGAAATAAGTTAAGTGATATATTCTCTCTGATAAGCACTATGCAAAAAGATACTGAATTTAACAGAAATAATATACAAAAGTTGCAAAATGATATAGATGTTATAGAATAAATCAATCAAAAAAATAGGGTATTGGGTTTGCCAGAAGTTCAAAATGGAAGAAAGCAGTGTGCTCATTGGGAGGGAGAATTTTCGTCAGTGAAAATGGATTTTATCAGTTGGTATTATATAGCATGTTTTTAGGCACGTTATTAACTCCTGCATACTCTAGAAATAGGCGTAAAAGTGATAGTATGTATGGAGTGAATGGAAACTAAGTATAATATGTTGATACTAATGCTGCTGCCGATCATTGTAAACCATGAGTAATCTAATTCAAGTTCTTTAGCAAATAACGATTGGTTAGGTTACAATAGAGTATTAAATTAGTGTGTATTTGGATAATTAGCTATTTTGTTCATGAACTTGTTTGCATTTCTCGTAAATTATTTGTTGCTATAGGTATAGTTAATTCTTAATTTTTTGGTACTGTTCCAATCATTTTCGCTATACTAAATACCAGTTTTAGTCACTGTATTAGGTATATATATATATATATATATATATATATATATATATTGAGACAATTTTGTTTATTTATGTTGTGTGG
>CAJUYI010006909.1:0-12974 GCA_910591695.1 Galerucella pusilla
AGAAATTAAAGTAGTTCGCAAATTTGTATTGCTCCAGAATTTGTTTGGGAAATAAGTCAGTCGATATGCTAAACTTTCACGTGTTACATAATGTAATATTTTAGTTTATTTTTAAATATTTGAATTTGCATTTATATGTTTTGAAGTCCTTGTCAAGTCCAGTCGTGTAAGTAGTACCTACTGATAACAAGTAATTAAATTTAAATTGTTGATTGTGGTAGTTTACTACCTTTTTACGTACATAATTAGGACGAGTCATGCATGTTTATTGTTTATTTATAATCTCCAGGAATAAATTTAACATTAGGTGCTGAATCTACGGCTATCTCTACGAAAACACCAGAATGCTGTTCTAATCTGAATCTAAATTATACACAGAATACGCAACTTGTATCTGTTATTCGCAATAGCCGAAATCGGCCGCTGTCCCAATGTTTTGCCCACAACGCGTTTTGTGTATTGCAGTTTACCCACGAAGCGATTATGAAGATTTCTATCGATCAGTGAGCAAAACGAATTACTCAGAACGCGTTGTGGTTAAACTACGTTACTCAGGAAGCGAAATTATATTTCAGGCGGCTTTGTTTCGCATTGTGGATCTTTCCGTTTACCCGCGTAGCGTTCTGGGCATAGAGCGTTACCCAGTACGCGTTGTAAATAAAATAACAAAACAAAAATATGTATTTTAACGGAACATTGAAATACATAACATAAAATACATAATACAGAGGTGCTAGGTTCGAAACCCGGTTTGGACCTGGGTTTTTTTGTTTTGTTTTTAGTTTTTTATTTCTTATTTTCTGATATTTTTATAAATACTACTACTACTAAATGTGCAGGCGATCCTTGACCTAGCCAAACTAAAGTCAAGGTTCCGGCACTGAGGCCACTGATGGCGGGCCCATTGTGCCATTCCTGCTATAGTGTATCTAATGTCAATGTGATGACCTTGAATTGTATTACATATTTTATGCAGGTTAATTAATTTTAATCCACTATATTAATTTGAATTACATTTGAAAAGCATTATTCTTAATATTCGAATTTATAAAAGAATTTTATGCACGCCATTTGGCGGCTTTTCCTTCAAAGGGATTAAAAATATGGGTCATCACATTAACAATAGTTACACTATATCTAGACATCCATGAAGCCGAGCCCTTCAATAAAGGCCACAACCTTTTTCAGTGGATGCCTGCTTGTGTCTCCAGGGGCCATGACAGGGACTCCGAAGATTCGCTTGCGTAATACAGTGTGGACACTCTAAGAGAACATGGACTGACGTTTCGTCAGTCATGCCGCAACCCCTACATAGGGTACTCCTCTACTCCCAGGTTGTAGAGGTGCTTCCTCTCACAGCGGTGCCCTGTTAGGAGTCCTGCTATCTTCCTCAATCTACTCCTTGGTAGTCCATCAGTCCATCCCTTCAGTAGAAGTTTGGATTGTCTAGGACCCCGCAGAGCATTCCAATGAGCGAGGTGCTGGTTCCTCAGCCACTTCCTCGTCTCCTTGCGTATTGTTTGTTTTGTTAGGCCGAGGGTCGTGCCCGGGCCGCAGAAAGGAGCTGCCGCCCCTTTCGCAGCCGGTGCAACCGCCATTTCGTTGCCTTCAAAACCAGAGTGGGCCGGAATCCATTCTAGCCGCACTGCGTTCCGACTTGCAAGAACAGCAAGTCGTTCTCGACATTCGTCAGCAAGTTCTGAGTTGATGGAATATTCACTCAAGGCTTTAATTGCTGCCTGACTGTCGGTGTATATGGTTATGCGTCGATCCACATAGCCTTTGTCTAGGTTTATCTGCGCACATTCCAAGATAGCGTATATCTCGGCCTGATATGCAGATACACCATCACCCAATGGTACACAGATTTGTGTCCTTGGGTTCCTAGAGTAAATTCCAGCTCCTGCTCTGTCACCAGAGCATGAGCCATATGTGAACCAGACGGCCCCATGAGGCTGTGTATTCGTTTCTTTTCCCCAGGATTCTCTGTCTCGGATCATAGCCCTGTATGGGGTTGCGAAGTAGTACTTGCGCAAGCATTCGTCAGCCGCTCGAGCCAGAACTGGAATATCTTCCAGGAGCCGGAGCTTCTTGACGTGTCTGCACTCTTCCACTCTTCGCACGTATCCCAGACGCTTCAAGCGCAGGAAAGCCCTCCACGCCTCAGCCTCGATCACATGGTGGAAGAGGCCGAAGACCATACATAGTTACATCTTGATCAACCGGGTTTGGACCTGGGTTTTCTTGTTTTTTTTTAGTTTTCTATTTCTTATTTTCTGATATTTTATACATAGTTACACCTTGATCAACCGGGTTTGGGCATGGGTTTTCTTGATTTTTTTCTAGTCAAGACACTGACAATGCATTTTGGGTAAAACGTAAAAGCCCGAACGCGACGTGGGTAAATGAAATGATCCACAATGCGAAACAAAGCCGCCCGAAATATAATTTCGCTTCCTGAGTAACGTAGTTTACCCACAAGGCGTTCTGGGTAATTCGTTTTGCCCACTGCTCGATAGAAATCTTCTTAATCGCTTCGTGGGTAAACTGCAATACACAAAACGCGTTGTGGGCAAAAAATTCGGACAGCGGCCGATTTCGGTTATGGCGAATAACATACCTAATTGAATATTTCGAAAACGAAATATATACAGGAGATCGAAAACAGTCATCAAAAGAAGAACAACATCTACAGGAACGACAATGATCAGAATATGGTTATAAAAGATGCTGAGGACAATAATTTTCCTCTTCAATATTTTAATATTTTTGTTTAATCATCTTAATACAAAGAGTTTATTGAATGAGAGATATTTGAAGACTGCATTTGACTATAACAGGATTCTAGTCAGTCACATCACTATAAGTATGAACAAACTTTACCGTAGATAGCCTCCTTTTACATTTGAAACGATACGACTATGGAAAAAGTAATTCATAAAGTGATACACAAGTATTTTTACACCAGATGAATTACTCCTAATTCAATGTTAGTAAAAAATATGCAAAACTAAAGACTATGATTAATCATTTTCTTCGTATTGTATAATAAAAAAAGAGGTAAAAAATCACCACAATAGAATTATATTACAAAATAGCCTTGAACAGGTTAAGGTTAACATTCGAAGCAAGCCAAACATTTAATTCATGTGCTTTTTATAATTTATTGTTCTAAAATCAATTTACCGAAAACGAGAATTGTTCCTAGTATGAACTACGGTTTTGGATCAGTTGCTAACATTATTAAAAACTAGATATGCTTCAACGAATTTTTTTTTATGAACCGTGGCAACGAAGAATGGGTTTATGGGTTTAGTTCGTTTCATACACTAATTACAATGATAAATGAAGGATTAATCAATAATTCATTAATTATTAATGAAAACAATATAGACCGCGAGCTGGATGGATTTAAGCATGCAAAATAGCAGCACCGTATACTAGTTTTGGAAAGCTTGTAGATTATATTTTGGTGTTTCCAAAGCTTATGTTTTAGTTTTTTTTATATCCCCCACCCTAACAGCAAAAAAATTAAACCATTGGTATCGAGATATTTGTATGATTTTCTCAGTGATAATTATTGTTTAATATCAAGTAAATCTTGTCTAGGGGGAGAAAAAGGAGCCGAAAATGCTGCCGGCAACATGCACATCTACTAGTAGCTCCAGGGGTGACATTCCGTTCATAAAAACAAACGATCGCTTTTAAGCGGCGTCTCCTGGATTTTACATTGATATTTTGACAAGGAAAGATAGAAAATACGTAGGTGACACCTTATGGGTATCAGAAATTAGAACTATTTGTCGCTTTAAAACAACCAAATTTCGTGAACGGAATGTGTATATCGACAAGATCTATTCAAGACTACTCGCTAGTATGAATGCCACCCCAGAAATAATCTGGACGTAGTTAAGAGTGGTTAAGAGTGCTCAAAGTGCTAAATCGGTATAGTTAGACAAACGTGGTGCTGCCAAAACTTCCGTTCATTATCAAGTTCGATATGGATCGAGCCACAAACTCGAGTTAAGGCTTTTGCACACCGGCGTAATGAATGTCCTGGACGTTTAGTAAGTTTTTGGTCAAAATAAATTGCTGCCCATGCGCGCGTCCAGAACGTTGCGAACGTCCTTGACGTCCGCGTCGGTTTTCGGTAGATTGCTCGGCGGGTGATGGACACTTCAGAACCACGTGCTTCGATGCCATCATTTCTGCAAAACCCCGCGTCATCTCAGTGTGTTTGTTGCTGCTGGTGTTTTCTGCGTTTGTACCGTGGAAGCGTTGTTGAAGGAAGTTCGTGTTCATCCTGTAACATCTTCCGTTTTTTATTTATAAAATGTGTCCATTTACTTCTTTCTGTTAACGAATATAATAATAATAAGTCGTCATCACTATCACTACTCGACCCGTTCATCCACGGAACAGAAAGCCCGGTCTCACACCAAGGAACTGGCGGAAAAGACATCTTTGCACTGACTGATCCTCATGACCGAACAAGTGGACGTTTGGTACGTTGCTGGGTGGTGTGAAAGGGGCGCGTACCGGGCGTACGAAACGTTCCAAACGTCCAGGACGTTCAGTACGCCGGTGTGCAAATGCCTTAAGTTGTACCTGAGCTCGGCTAAATTATTTCTCATTTTACAGCACTTTAATAGTAACAAACAGAATATTTTGTTGGAAAATGTTTGTATTTCTATATCCATTGTTGCAGCTTCACCTGCTTGCAGCGCCTGGACTAATAATAATTAGTCAAATAATCTTGATTTCCAATAGCCTTATCAAAAGATATGGTATAATTTGTTTAAATTATTTGGGGTCATTGCATTATTAATAGATCGGTCTAAATTTAAATTAATTATTAAGGAAATCGCACACAATCAAAATAAAATATGGTGTTTGATATTAATTATCAATACTTACTAGAATTCTAGAGCATGGAAATTACGAGGTGGTATAAAAATTATGATACAATAAAATTTACACAAAATTTTAATAAGCGCAGAATATATCATAGGATACAAATAAAACATTCACAGATTAAAACATCCTATACTATAGTAAGGGTAATATAAAGGCGGTTTCACACTAAATCAGCTGATAAGTTTATATTGTGTTTGCGTTTTTTTTCACCTGGAGAATAAAAACAAAACCGAAAAATCACAAGATCCCATCGTTTTGTACAAATTTTGTTTTTGTTTTCGGTCGCCCATCCAGTTGTGACAAACAATTGCGATACTCGTTTGGATATAAATCCATTTTTTCAATCCTAATTTTATAATTATCCTTTGGCTCCCACAAGTGTGTATCTTCCCTGAACACATTTATTAAGGTACACATTTTTGCACTGGCTTTACATTTTGTAAACTTAACCACTTTCAGTAGTTACATACAGGGGCGTATATAAGGGGGGGGGGGTTGGGGAGTTAAAAGCCACCATGAAAAGTGCAATAAAGGTACAATAATTTTTATTGGCATACCGCGTTCGGCGTCACCTCCAATAAAGATTTCCCCTTCTAAACCTATCAGATGGAAAACCCCACCATGTAAAAGTTATAGCTAGATTTGGTACAAAGTTGTTCAAGTGTTCAGTCTAGTAAGCAAAATTCAAGTCAAAAATAGAAAACACAGTTCGACTGTTTTCACCAAATATAATCTAGTTTTGAAGCAGTGGCGGCTCCTCGAAGTAGACTCAGCCTCCTCAACTATTCATCTAGCAAATTGCACCAGAAATATTTTGTTGATTATTCTTCATTTTATTTCCCGTTTATCAAATTTTTTTTTTCACAATCAATTCCCCGTTTTCACTACTTATTTTAGAATCTGACAACAGTGCCCTGAGGCTAGATTTCACAAACATCTCTCTCGAAGCACGTGTTGCTCTACACAGCTGCCGTTTTTTCTACAAGTCCAATTGCTAATACCGTAAAAAAAGAGCGGAAATGGCAAAACACTCGGTAGGCCAGCCTCTGGGATAGCTTCTAGCAGTTGCGATGATATACGAACCAAAACGAACTACGAAATACAGAATACGAGCGTTGGTTCGTGCGTGCTTGTTTTGTTTTAGATGATTAGCGGGAATAATTAATTTTTGTTTTTTCTTGATAATTTGAAATTAATATTTGAACAAACAGATGTTATTTTTCAAATTTTACAACATAAATTCACTGATATAATTTATTCAAGAGAGCGTTTGAAGTATCTCATTGATAAAATTTCAAGTTTCCGCAATACAGAATTGCATTTTAATATTGTATTTGAAAATTTTTCAACTGATGACGCTTCTCCCGTGAAAAGGAGGAAAACATATAATTTGGTAGACAAAAAACTCCATTATAAACAACCTTTTTATGAAATTTTAGATACTATTGAAAGTTAAATTAACTGGCTGAGTAGAGTATATTTTTATGTCCAGCCTCCTCTCTTAAAAAGTTCACGAGCCGCCACTGTTTTGAAGCATGTTGATGTGTCCGCTTTCGAGCAGATCCTGATCCAACATCAAAAATTTTGCGAAAAGCTACTTTTATTCGGCACGAGTGAAAAACCGGCTCTACACCTTTAATCAGGAGACAAGAAATGACTATAAATAAACAGTAAATTTTAATTTTTTTCAGAAAAGTTCTTACTGCCACCGCATTATAGGAATTGTCGCTGCAGGACGAATCTTGAAGATGAGCTCCGTGTGCAGAAGGCATTATTCACTATGTAAGAGACCAATTTCCACAATAAGTAATCGATGGGAAAACTGAGGGAGAAGAGGAGGCGACAGGAAGATGTCATGACTTCGAAACGTTAGATAATGGGCAGAGCAGTGGGAGACTTAATCAGCGTAATCAGAAAACAGAGTGGACACATGTGATCGTAAATATAGATTATTGGATACACTGTGCTCAAAACATTATCAACAGTAATTACACAAGTGGTTTTAATTTTTTGATAATATTAACTAGATGCACGAATCTTTGTAGCTATGGAAATCTCACGAGTGGACGAAGTCCACGAGTGGGATTTCCTAATAGCAACTAAGACGAGTGCTATTCTAGTTGAAATTATCTAAAAAAAATTATTACCACGAATGTTATTCGGCGTGATTATTTTTTAAACTATTCAGCACAATGTTTTGCAAATTTGTAAGTATCTTCATTAAACAGGTTAACTGACAGCAAATTTTTAACGCCAAATAAAAATGACACTGACAAATGTCCGGTGCCCGCAATGGCTTACGCATTCATTCAAACAGCGTGAAAAAATTATCGGGGGTAATACCACAAGAGCTCAGATTTAGCCGGATATTTTTTGTGGTTGTTTTCGAATACTTACTTTCATTGGCAATTTAACGAGAGCTGTTCTGGCAAAATCACGAGAGCGTAGCTCGAGTGATTTTGCCTGAACAGATCGAGTTAAATTGCCAATGAAAGTAAGCATGAGAAAACCACCGGAAAAAATATCCTGCTAAATCTGAGCTCGCGTGGTATTTGGTAAGACAATCCCATGAATAAAAAACTCAATTCAATTAAACTAAATTAAATTAAATTGATTCCATATGGAGGAATGAGTTTTCTTGGTATTTTCTGGAGTTGATTTTTCAATCTCCCTTACTATTTCTGCCTTGCAAATATTTCCAAATCTCGACATACTTTTTGGAATTGTTATATGCTGTTTAATTCATTCTGTTTTTTGACATTTATAATTGTCAAATTGACGTGCATTGCTTGGTAAACAGACAGTACCTAAATGCTAGGGTTGCTACGGTAACGTAATTTATCCGATATTTTTATCCACTTGCAAACTCTCTTCCTTCCTATTTAGCCGACAGCAAACTACGATTTTTGTATTCACAAATGGGAATTATTATACATGAATGGGATTGTCGATAATAATACAACTAGTGTGTTAATGATTATTGAAATACAAATTTCTTCGATTTTGAGAAACAAATTGTTGTTTGGAAACAGCACGAGCGCGGTTTCCTAAAACAACAATTTGTTTCGAAAAAGAGAAGAAATTTTCGATAATCATTAATTACACGAGTTGTATTTGTCAAGATTATTTCTTGATACAATGATTCTGACGTTTTTTTAATAATTTGACATTTTCTGTCAGTCACTAGATTTTTAATATCGAATAAAACAACTAATGACAACGCGAAACACACAGATAGGAAAATTGCATGTATCCAATCAGGTGCCGAAATTCAAAATCGAAAACATGGTGTTTTCAGATATCAATCCTCATATTCAAGCCAATCGAAGACGCGTATTTTGTATTGAGGGAAATAATCAAACTGCCTCAAATTTTATCGATAATTTTTTCTTTTTCACGAAAACTTGTTTATTTGGTGAAAATATGAAAACAAACCGATTGATAAAATCACGAGTCCGTTAGGACGAGGGATTTTATCTAAATTCGGTTTGTTTGAATGTTTTTGCCTCAAATAGACAAGTTTAAGTGACGAAAATAAAAAATTATGTGATAAAATTTGAAGAGGGAGTTGTATTTGAGAAGATTATTTTTTTCGACAATTAAAAATTTTGTATTAAATGTTCAATATTCTCTTGGGTGATGGCACTGAATCGGTTTATGTTCAATTTTCAATAAACTTGGAAGCACTTTTAGTTGTTAATAATGACAAATTCAAAGTAAAAAGTAATTGGTTAGGCTAATGGAACCATAAGGATCCGCAGTCAATATCACAACCTCACACACACTATACCTCATTTAAAAACCAGGAGGAGTGATTTGAATTTAAGTTGGCAATTCTGTAGACCTCTGATTAGTCAGATTCAGCCCAGTTTCACACAACACTTTTTAATATTGACATCAGCTGATAGTTTTCATTTTTGATAGTTCTGACAGATAAATAAATAAATATTGAATGAAAAACCAAAAATATTCTCAAGCAGTGGGTACATTATTACTTTACATTTTTTTTAAAGTAGGTGAGTCGGTTTAGCGAGTATTAAGGGAATACTGAAGTAGAGGAACATTATATAGTGCAGATAATATTGGTGGAATACCAGGACTTTTGAAAAATTGTGATGAGTGAATAAAAAATGTGGTACGAAGAACAAAAATAAGATCTGTGCTGTACAAAATTTTGCAAGCTTCAAAGAAACGTTCAGACTTTCTTGAAACAAATTAAATTTATCTGTGTCACCTTTTGACGAGTCAAATGTAGGTACTATTTATTTGTTATAAAATATACATATTTGGGAAGTTCATCGGAAGAACATGCCATGGAAGATATAAAACAATATAGAAAAGAATGGGTTTGGTAGAAAATACATTATTGGTTTTTGAAGTTAAAAAGAAGGAAGAAGGTATCTCAGAAGAATTTGAAAAGTGGTTTATTACACTTAATCCGGCAACATAAAGATAAGTTATGTCAATATGACAATCAACTGAAGTGCTTGACGAATTTGCGAGATAAATTCCTATTTCAATAAAATATGGATTTAATGGATTTTGAATATGACCAGGAAATCTTGGACTTAGTATGTCCAAGATTTCCTTGGGATTCCAAGAAGAAGATATCAGAGGGAAAATCACTTTGAAGGGATGGATGCAACAACTTTTGGAAAAAGGTTTCTTTCTTTTTATTTGTGTGAAATCGTTTTAAAACATCTACAGATCTGTAGCTATCTGATTGAGTATATTAAACTCCCTCTCAATCTTTGTCCAGGCCTGTTCCTTATCCTTCCAGCTTAACGCAACTATTTCCTTGCATTCTATTATGTGCTTGTACTTACTTATTAAATTCAAGCACATTATTTTCTCATTTTGGGAGAAATTTGTTGATCTTTTTCTCTTTCCGCTCATATTGAGAACACCAACCTTTTGTTTGGCTGATTTTACAAACAATATAAATATCTAATCGTTGTCATATTTGACACCACTATCACCAACAAAATTGCTAATTTTCAAATTATTCCTAAATGTCAAGATACCAACTCACACCTAACTCATAATTTACTAACTAGAACCTTAACCACAAAGGGTGCAAAGCACTTCACTTTTAATCAATGGTTAAAGTTAATCATGAGTTACTTAAGCCAAAAGATAACTGCAACCGGTGCAAACGGCTGTGAATGGATTTTGAAGAAGATGAAGATGACCTGGAAATCTTGGAAGATATCAAAGGGAAAATTACTTTCAAGCAACAACTTTTAGAAAAAGATTTCTTTCTTTTTATTTGTGTAAAATCGTTTTAAAATATCTACAGATCTGTAGCTATCTGATTGAGCATTAAACTCCCCCTCAATCTTTGTCCAGGCCTGTCCCTTATCCTTCCAGCTTAACGCACCTGTTTCCTTGCATTCTATTATGTGCTTGTAGGTACTTTCTTATTAAATTCAAGCACATTATTTTCTCATTTTGAAAGAAATTTGTTGATCTTTTTCTCTTTCCGCTCATTTTGAAAACTCCTACCTTTTGTTTGGGTAATTTTACAAATAAATATCTAATAGTTGTCATATTTGACACCACTATTACCAACAAAATTGCTGTTTTTCAAATTATTCCTAAATGTCAAGATACCAACTTGCACCTAACAAATCATTTACTAACCATTACCTTAACCACAAATGGTGCAAAATGCTTCACTTTTAATCATTGGTTAAAGTTAATCATGAGTTACTAAAGCCAAAAGATAACTGCAACCGGTGCAAACAGCAGTTAGGTTAGTAAAATTTGTAAGCAGTCCCAGCCCCAGACTAGCCTAGATCCAAACCGTGGGGGCATGCTAAGGATTACAGGACTGCCTGATTGTCAGAACGGATCTTTTGGCCTCTATACCCCCTTTCAATGCTCATTTGCAGGCACATCAGAGTTAAGCTAACAGCTTTGCAATTAAGGGCATCGTTTTTATATTTTTAAATTCTAGTTTTAGCTACTAAACCATATTGAAAACACTGACATATTAGTATTTGATTAATTTTTTGTTGGATAAAATTTTACAAATATCCTAATGTATTGCATATCTCTACGACTGCCAGAACTGTAGTTTTTGCAAGACTAATTGACCATTGTTTTTTTCCCATTTAATTATATAGCTCGAGTTTTTTTTAAGTGAATATATAAAATTTTTCCATTATTTCATTTTTTCTTATGATTCCATGAATCGTTAATATCGTTAATAGGTCGCTACGGATAAAAGCTTTTACAACGAAAAAACTTTTGTCAGTGTGTTATCTGGTTTCCCACTTTTTTTTCCACACCAACTTCCTCACTGCAAATTATACATAATTATTGTAATCAAGTTAATTACAGTGGCTGCAAAGCAATGATTTTCTAAATTAATTTTGAGAAATATTATGTAACATGGAATTTAATGGTAACTAATTGTTGAATTAACTGCATGAAAATGACTCTCATAAAAGCATTGTATATTTAGAATATTGTGACGAAACCTTGAGGACAAATTCATGTTAAAGTTATAGTGATGAGTGGCTCAGTGCTTTTATATAAAGTAGCAAAAATATCTTTAAATTATTATTTGATTTTCAAATGTGTAGGTATGAATATTTTATTGATGATTGATTCGTTTCTTATTGACATTTTTTATAAAATGGCACCGGAAACTGAAATAAAATCAACACTAAATATTAAGTAGAAGTAATTAATTCCGCGTTTCTATCGGTTGACAACCAAACCAACGCAACAAATATCAAGGACAGAGCTGCGAAAAGTGCAACAATTCGCATGCACGGGTGCATAGTAATGCTAGACCTTCCATAACTACATTTGCATACATGGAGGATCGCTCTGGAAAATCTAAGTCTTTGAGACTTAAGAACTGGAGCATCCATGAAGATGCCTATGTTATATCTGATAAAATAGTAACTTATCAAGTTAACAAAAACCAAATCGTTCATTCATTCATACGTTTGGGTTATACCTAACAGCCCAGGCAATTGAACTGAATCTTTGTACCATTACCTTTGTTATCTACCAACTTCGTGTCTTCTATATAGACCACCAGCTTAACAGAAGGGATCTTCAGTCGTTGTGATGGTTGTATTATTTCCACTCCAAGGTGCTTCCGTCTGAGTCCTTACGTAAGTTCTTACAGAAGCAGAGTAGGTGTTTCATTGTAGAGTTCACATTTTCTGCACATAGGTTCACTAACTTTACCCATCCTGTGCAGATGCTTCCTCAGGGTACAGTGTCCAGTCACCTTCTTTAGCTAACTGGTCTACCATTTCATTTCCTGCAATCCCCTCATGTGCCGTCTGGCACCCATCTTGAAGACTCTTTGTTGTCTCTTGCCAGCATATCAAGGTATTCTCTACAGTTTGCTTACCAGTTTATACCTAGTTATTGGATTGCTGATAGTTTTAAGCAGAGCTTGGCTGTCAGTGAATATTTTAATTTTTTTGTCCGGTATATCCTATTGTCTCTGCTTGAAACACAGTTGTGTATCGACCGAGGCTAAGAAACACTTTCTTCCTAGGTCCACTTATACCAGCCTCAGTGCCACGGCTTGTTTTGGATCCATTGGTGAACCAGATGATTTCTCCTGAATTACCTGGATTCATCACCTGTTCCCTGGATGAGATGATGATATTCACTCGCTCGATAAATCTATGTGTTCGCCTAGTATTGTCCCAGTTATTTCAGCGTGTCCTTCTCGAACATTGTTAGGGGACCATAAGCCTCTCGATTTCAGCCCAAGAATTGCCATCACCACCTCCACCCTTACAAAAAGTTCCAAAGGAGGATGTCCAACAAGGAATTCCATTTGATGCCTTCCCTGTGCTGTTTATTGCCCAGTAATACCAAGGAGGGCTTGTCTTTGGATTGCAGTTAATATGCTAACTACTGAGGACACTTATGTCCTCCTCCACAGGACTATTGTTCCATAGGTGATCGTTGGTCTTATCACAGTTATGTAAAGCCATCAGGTTTTCCCCATTACTCTCCTGTATTGCCTGAAAGCCTAGTCCCTGGTAATAATAGTTTCCAGAAGTGTCTCCAAATTC
>CAJUYI010006910.1:0-12974 GCA_910591695.1 Galerucella pusilla
TAATTATTGAATTGGATAAACGTGTTCGGGAATAAGTAGATTCATTTTATTTATTTTTTTGTAACGTAAATTTGATTTTTTACAAGGTGTTTCCAGCTTTCCACCTTTTGTTTCTTGTTTTAATTGCTTCGTTCGATTAAAAAGCTGGTGGCGTCCAATTTAATATTAATTGTACACCCCATCCCAGTGATAGTGTATGAAATAGTTTAATTGGTGCCGAATTCCACTCCCTGAGGTGGAGTGCTCTAGCCTGGGGCAGTTTTAGGTTACAAATTGGCGCCCAATTAAACGGTTTTTAGCTATTTGCTGAGTTGGTGTGTTTAATCAATATTAAGGTTTGTTGATTTTTTTTTTTCTAATCAGGTTTTTCAGGTACTCAATTTTGACTACTCCCCGTAACTTCTGGTTTTCATTCTTCTAATTTTAGGTACTTGTCAATTATTATAGTTCAACTTTTTTGGGTTCACCTTTTTCTGTGTATTTAACTGTTGAAGTATTAATTCTTGTTTTCGACCATTACTTTTATTATTTCAGTAGAGGAAAATTAAAACAGGTTTTTTAAGTTATTTGGTCTATGATTTTTAGATTTTGTGTATAAGTTTTGAAGATCACTTTAAGTATTTGGTTGTTTGATTATTTTTTCACAGCTTTTCAATAGCTTGAATTTTAAATAAAAACTTGGAATTTTTTTATATCTCCAAGCTTTGATATAAATTTGGCTTTAATTATTTTTTATTTCCAATAATTTGTTAAATTTTTTTGAGTTTATCATCATATTTTTCATATTAATTGATTCTTAAAATAAAATAAAGATGCAGGCAAATCATTTAAAAGTACATGAACTTTCTTATGAAATTAAAAATTAGATCTGTTACTGTACCTGATACAGTTGACGAAAAACGCAAAGTTCTTGCTGGTTTATTAGGTCGTGAGAAAGCAAACCGTAGTTTTTCATTGCCGGTAAATAATTATTCGTTTCAAGAAGATCATTTTGAAATACGTAGTACTATTCAGGATTTGACTGATGTCATTAACAATTTCAGTGGTAATAAACGCGAACCCGTGTTTCAAAGAATAAATTCACGATTAATACATTTAACCAATAGAATAAATAGAATGAATATTGATTCCGATGATGAGGAACGAATAAAAAATTCTTTAGATAGGGAAGTACTTGTACTTGAAGCTGATTTAGATACGAAGACAACTCCAATTATTTCTGTAGATAGTATAGTCACATGGTAATCATGAACCTCTTGCATCATCATCATCTTTATCTTCTCCCACAGTACCGCATTCTCGTCATGATCCAGTGTATAAATGGAATCTTTCTTTCTCTGGAAAAAATAAATCATTCCATCTCTTTTTAGAAAAAGTCGAATTACTTAGAGTATCACGAGGTATATCTGATAATGAATTATTTCTACAGTCTTGTGAGTTATTCCGAGGCAGCGCTTTCACTTGGTATCTCAATAATCGTGTAAAATTTAGTTCTTGGTCTGATATTGTTGCAAAACTGAAAGCAGATTTTCTTCCATATAGCTATGAAACAGATTTAGAATTGAAAATTTTAAATCGAACCATGGGTGCAAATGAGCCCGTTACTGTTTATATTTCTTCTATGGTAGGTCTTTTCAATCGTCTAACGAATGTTGTGGATGAGCAGTCTCGTGTTGCAAAGATTCGTAGGAATCTTTTACCTTTTTTTGTCTCTGCATTAGCATTGCATTCTCCTAATACTGTTGATGAGTTAACTGAGTTTTGTAAAAGAATTGAAGAATCTAGAGTTTGGTTTGATCGTTATCGACCACCATCTACAAATAATTCTCGTTTACTAGAACCTGATCTAGCATGTCTTCATGTTTCACATACATCTTCGTCGAACAGAAAATCTTCTGTTAACGTTTCTGCTTTAACTTCTTCCGTGTGTTGGAATTGTGGCAGATCTGGTCATAGTTTTACAAAATGTCGCTCTCCTAAGTCAATCTTTTGTTATGGTTGTGGTGCTAAAAACACTACAAAGCCCAAATGTCGTTCTTGTATTCCAAAAAACGAGGTTCGGACTGGTCCTGTAAATCTGACAACAGATTCCAGTCATGTGCAAATTACTTCAGAAGTAAAGTCAGAAAATCTAAACCAACAACCATCAACAAGTCGAAATTAATTTCATGTTTTTCACCTACTGCTACCGAATGGCAAGCTTATCTTAGTTTTGTCAAGGATTTTTTATCATATGTTACTTCTTGTCGTTCTGAAAATCTTGACAAACAATTATGTTCACGTACCGTTTCACTTGTCAATTCTGTACAGGATGTTGAAATATTCAAGGAAAAACAAAATAGTTCTAATTTACCTGTTTTATCTGTCTTAAATAATGTATGTAAAAATAATGTCAATTCTATTTCTACCGATATTTGTCCTTTGTTTGTTAAGAAACCAAACGATAATCGTCCTTATATGATTGTCAAAATTTTAGATACTGATGTTATAGCTATGGTTGATACTGGAAGCAATTCTAGTATTATTGGGAACCAAGGGTTTTCACTTATTAATTATCTTCATGTACCTATCGAATATGATGCTTCAATAAGTATCACCACTGTTGATGGTGCTCCACAGCAACTTATGGGTTTTATTACTGTTCCCGTTACCGTGAATGATGTTACGAAAACAATTAAAATTTTAATTATACCTTCTATCAATCATTCTCTCATTTTGGGTATGGATTTTTTGAGTCTATGTAAGGTAGACATCAATTGTCATGATTTGTCGTATTCTCTTTTGTCCTCTACTTGTGTCATTAACACAATTCAATCCGTTTCTAGTCTAACTTCTTTTGAAAAAGATGAACTAGACAAGATTATCAATTTGTTTGCTACACTTGCCCCTTCTGACCGTATTGATCGAACTAATTTTATAGAGCACAACATCGACACTGGTAATACAAAGCCAATTGTACAGCGTCAATATCCCTTGTCTCCGGCTATGCAAAAACTTATTGTGAAAGAAGTGGAAGAAATGCTAAATCTCAAAGTCATTCAACCTTCGAACTCCCCTTGGTGTTCACCTCTCTGGATTGTCCCTAAGAAGTCTGGAGAATGTCGTGTATGTTTTGATGGTCGGAAATTGAATAAAGTTACTGTTTCAGATTTATATCCAATGGCGCAAGTCGATATTATTCTTAGTAAACTCCGAGACGCAAAATTTCTGACGTCTATTGATTTAAAAAAGGCTTTTCTACAAATACCTTTGTCTGAATCTTCTCGCCCGAAAACAGCTTTCGCTGTATACGGTGTAGGACTTTTTGAATTCGTTACTACTCCTTATGGTTTAATCAACGCTCCCAAAACCATGGCTCGTCTAATGGACATGGTTATAGATCCTTCTCTTCGACCGTATTGTTTTTGTTATTTAGATGACATTATCATAGCTACCCCTACTTTCTAGTTACATATGGAAACTCTTAACAAATTGTATCTTAGGCTAAAAACAGCCAATCTTACTGTCAATTCAAAAAAATGTGAATTTTGTCGTGATTCCCTTGAATTTTTAGGTTTTGTTGTTGATAAAAATGGTTTACGTACAGATGACGAGAAAGTCTCTGCTATTTTAAATAATTCCGCCCCAAAAAATACAACAGAGATTAAATGTCTTATAGGTCTTATTGGTTGGTATCGTCGTTTTATTAAAGATTTTTCTACTATTTGTTCCCCAATCACTGATCTTCTTCATGGCAAAAAGAAAGGTCAATCCATTTCTTGGACTACCGAAGCTGAAAATGCTTTTATTGAAATTAAGAAACGTCTTACTTCTAGTCCTATTCTTGCAAGCCCTGATTTTTCTAAACCTTTTATTATACAAACAGATGCTAGTGAAACTGGTCTTGGAGCAATCCTTTATCAAGATTGCGATGGTATTGAACATCCAATAGCTTATGCAAGTCGTACTTTAAATAAAACTGAAAGAAAATATAGCACAACAGAAAAAGAACTTTTAGGAGTAATTTTTGGTGTTGAAAAGTTCCGAGGTTATGTTGAAGGTACCCATTTTACCCTTGAAACAGATCACTCATCGCTGCAATATCTATCGAAACTTTCGAATCCCTCAGGTCGCTTAGCTCGTCTTTCTCTTAGGCTTTCTCAGTTTGATTTTGAAATTAAGCACAGAAAAGGAGTCACTATGGTGGTCAGTGATGCTTTATCGCGTTCTATCTCAGAAATTTTCATTATTGACGTAAATTCTTTCAAGCAAGATGCTTGGTACACTTCTATGATTCAGAAAGTCACTAAAAACCCTGATTTATATCCCACGTTTAAGGTTGACAATAATGTTCTATACAAACATGTTTTTTCGTCCAATCCAATTTCTAGTAATTTATCTAATTGGAAAATTGTTCTTCCTACCCCTAATAGAGTTGACATTTTGAAATTATTTCATGATAATGATTTGAGTGCCCATTTAGGCATATCTAAAACTTTTTATCGTATTTCCGAACTTTACTATTGGCCAAAACTTAGAAGTTCTGTATCTCGCTACATTAATAAATGTTCAGTTTGTGGTTCATGTAAAACCCAAAACTTACCTAAAGCTGGTATTATGGGTCAATATAAAGATATAAATTTTCCATGGCAATGGATTACTGCTGATTTGATAGGTCCTTATCCCAAATCAAAATCTGGTAACAGATTTGTCTTAGTAATAACCGATTGGTTCACCAAATTTTGTCTCGTTCATCCAATGCAGCACGCAACTGCTAAGGGTATTGTAAAATTTATAGAAAACCAAGTTTTTCTTGCTTTTGGTGTTCCACAAATTTTTTCTGTTGACAATGGTACTGTTTTTACGTCCTTTCTTTTTAAGAATTTAATGTCGCAATATAAGGTGCAAAAAATATTCTATAACGCTCGTTATCATCCCCAAGCAAATCACACAGAACGAACTAACAAAACAATTGTTACAGCTTTGAGGTGTTATATTCATGAAAATTCGTCTCATAACAACTGGGATAATTCGCTTCACAGAGTTGCACAAGCAATCAGAACGGCGAAACATGACGTTACGGGTTACTCCCCAGCTTTTCTAAATTTTGCTCGAAACGTTCCGTTAAGTGGAGATTTTTATGGTGCAATTTCCGAAAACGCGAATAACATAATTAACACTGGAGATAAATTGCAATTGATTAACGATGTTCAAACTCTTCCTAAACTTTTTGTAGATATTCGGAAAAAGTTAAAAAACGCATACGAAAAAAATGCAAAACATTACAATTTAAGAAAGAGAGATTTACAATTTCATGTAGGTGACAGGTTATGGAAAAAGAATTATGTTCTTTCGTCTAAATCTAATAATTTTGCAGCAAAATTTGCTCCTAAATATATACCCTGTGTTGTCAACAAAGTTATTTCTAAATTAGTTTACAATTTAAAAGATTTATCTGGTAATGATTTAGGTAACTGGCATGTTACAGATTTAAAGAACCAATTTATTGATGTAGATGAAAATCTTCCTGATGATGAGCCTTCTGCTCAAATTTCTGATAATTTAAATGTGTTCAATAAGGATTATAATTTGCGAGTCAGATCTAATAGTGATTCTGATTAATTTAGAATTCTCTAATATATATCTATATAACTTTTTAAGTAATTTATTATTAACGTGACTATTTTCATTTTTTTGTTTCAATATAAAAATATCTTGAGTATTCAATGGAATGTATGTATTGTTTTGTTGTCAACAATAATCTTTGGTTACAGATATATTTTGTATCTATATTTATCTGGAATTTAGGTCCTGGTATCTGTCTTAATATCTCCATACGATATTTTTGTGGTTTACTATTTACCATTATCTAACATTTGCCCTTTTGTTATCTCTTGATTTTGTATCATAAGTACAGATTTATTAGTATATTTTGGACTTTGTCAATAATTCAGTAGGTGTATTATGTATGTGTTTTACTGTATCCTTCTGTTTTTGGGTTTTTGAAATGCCAAAAACATTGTTCTTCGAGAGAACAATTCAAATTTTCTGGATTTTTTTTTGCTTTATGCACCTTTACAATCCAGCATATTTTTGGAACAACCATTACGCTCAAACATTTTCTGAAATCCTTGCTTTGTGCAAATTTATGGTTCAGTTTATTTTGTAGCATTCCCTTATCGTGTGTATATTGAGAAATTATGTTTTTTGCTTGGTAGCGCTTTGGTTCTCAATATACGTTTTATTTATTTCGATACAATCACAAATAATACATTATCTTTTTGTACGACAACATACGAATTATTTAGTTTTACCTGCGTACTGACTGATACATACTATATATATTTCATTCTGGCAAATTTGTTTGCAGTAGTTGATGACAAAACTATATTTTGAGACACCTGTCTATTTGTGGTTTAACAAGTTTAGTTAGTGATTATTGATTAAAATATATAATTTAATAATTCTTCTGGTTTTTGTTGTTATTGTGTGCTATCGCTAAATTGTTAGCATTTGGTTCCGTCTTGGTGGGTTTCTTCCTTCCAAACTTTCCAATGGAGGAAAGGGGGGGAAAGGCCATGCCTTGTTTAGTTTTATTTTCATTATTATCTTCCCTATCGTATTGTAAATGCACACATATATTTTTTTTTGTCACGTTAAATAATAATCTTAATCTAGTTTTACCGTGTTTATTTTCATACAATATCTTGCAATAGTATTCCCATGACGGAATTTTTGGAGGTTTTCGCTTTCCTGTTAAAAAATGCTTACCGTGAATTTTGTTTTTTTGTTAAGGCCTACATCTTTGACGGGCGTGTTGCTAGTCTTGTGACAAGCTTAAGTGGAAGACAAACTTCCAGAGGTGTGTCATGGTGGATCATGATTTCATAGACGTGTCGTATCTACGGGTCGCCGTCGTCCGGAAGGATGGATTTATGACTTGTCATGTCATCGCACTGGAGGGATGTGTTACATGGACACTGCAACACGGTGTCATAGCTGTAGAGATCCAGTCATTAATTTTTATCTCTTGGATTTTTTTTGTCCATTTCAGTTTTGGCGTTCCTAAATAACGCTGGGTTCGTAAATAACCCGAGCTTGCTCAAAAATTTATTAGTTTTTTTAACCCTTTCATTACTCCCTTAACAAGGACTTGGTTGTCATAAGACCCATGCCCGCACTTCGGTAGTTATTAATCGATGTGGAAATTAATTGTGGAAAAGATAACCACGACGCGATTAACATCATCTGCGAGGCTTTTCCAACACAATTGATAGCTCCTTCAATTTATAACTCCGGAATGACACGTTTTTTCTCTAATTATTTTCATTTTTTCCTTGTTCATAATTGGTTTATTTTATTATTATTTTTTTTTAATTTAAGTTACTAGAGATCATACTTACCCTTATCACAACAGGTGATTTTTTTTTCTTTTTCGTTGAGAAATTAAGATTTCTCTATTTATCGTTATGATGTTTAGCATCTTGAATATTTTATTTTTGCTTAAATTTTTTTGTATTGAGATGTTTGACATTTCATGTTATAAAAGAGGCCAACGCCTTAAATAACATTTTATAGTTGCAGCTAAATATTGTGATCTCTAGACAATTTTTTTAACCATTCATTTTGTTATAATTATGCCGTTAATAGGAATATTTCCCTATTAATTTTTTTTAGGATTCAATATATTTTGAATTTAGCTTATTTTTCTCTACGCTTTTGAAATAAAAAAGAGTAAATTTCAGACACTCCTCAATTTTGCACTTCTTTTCTCTTTTTATTCAATAGGTAGTTTATGTTCTTCAATTTATCAATTTTCTCAAGTCATATGTAAGCACTACGTTTTGTTTCGGTGTTCACCACAGTTTTTTTGTTTTTTGCTTTCCATTCTTCGTAAACTGTTAGGTTAAATGAAAAAAGTAATTCTTGGAATTATTTTTTTTTCTCCCGAGGAGAGGGGATGTAACATGCTGTTCAGCTGTTACGTTTTTCGTCTAAAAAACTATTTCATTTAGTGAATTTTTTGGCTCATTAGTCACTTCCTCCCAAATTTCTATTAAATTTCTAATCATGCCGTTTCTTTGTCGCATTAGCTCCCAGTTCATGGTGATCCTAACATACAATACAGCTCAAATAACTCTTCGTTGTAAAGGGTCAACCCCAAAAAAAAACAGGTGGTAGTGAAGCTAATGACCTAGACGGCCGCTTAATGGGACCTTCTCCTTCCAATCCATCTATTGTCTAACCAGTCCCTAACTGCTAAAGCGTGATTGGAGAGGTGCTCCATCTTGTTGGAAGTATAGCAAGTTTTTAATCAAAGTTGGATTGCCATCGCCGTTCTGTTGGTTCTTCAATTCATAAACCATTAAGGGCTCAATAGTGATCTCAGCATATCGAGGTACATTTCTTTCAGTAATGATTTTACAAAACAGAATTCTCCGGTCATAATGAATTGTTATTTTTGTATAATTATCATTTAGACTTCTGGGAAGATTTTCTACGGGATTTCGAACGACGTATGCCATTTACATATTTGTAGGTGAAGCATAGGGGGTTGATGGGGGTGCGTTTTCTCTAATGTTATTCAGCTCCTCCTCTCTACCCTAAAAGAGGTCTTGGAATTTTTTGATATCTCTTTTCGTTGACTAAGTTTTAAAATTGACACCCTGTATATGAAACATCTCAAACATATTTTCAAACATACTTAAACATTACTCAACACAGGCCAAGCAACAAGACTTAACTCTTCTCACGGTATATTCTCAGCTATCGACATTTCACTTTTTTCATCTTTCCTAACATCAACAATGTAATGGAATATAACGGATTGAATGTATCATAGTGATCACTACCTTATTGCAATAATCTTATTGGAAAAAGAAGAAGCAGCATCTGTTTCCAGAGGCCAAAACTGTGAATTAAATCAGCAAGGAGGGATCAATTTAGGTCCGACATTGGAAACAATATTAATAACCTTTTGACATTGAAAATGACAACATTATTTTGAAACTAAACTTTGCAATAGAAGCCTGGTACCTTAGTGGAAACGTAATTTAGAAAATTCGCAAAATCTAAGAGGTACATCACGATATCTGATAAAAAAAATAAACGGAAAACGTCGGAAAATACGTGACAACCATGAACTCCTCGACTTCAACAGAAAATATATGGAGAACAATTCGAAAACAAGGTAGTAGTGGCTACACATCTAAATTCACTCTTTTTCATAATGAGAACTATATATCCTGCAAACTAAAAAGTCCTGAAAGTACTGAAATTTTAGCCAACCTTCGAAAATGATTCTAGTGATTCAAATTTACAACCAGTATTTCTAAAACATAAAAACTCCACTGACGTCAACATGGTTATTCCAAACGTTACATCAAGTTCATGTATTCTCTTGTTACCTGTAATAAACAGCGTTGTGAATGAACTAAGGAACCCTGTAGTGAGTCTCAATGTAGATGATCTTGGATGATCTTATTATATAAACTGAAAGTAAAAATGCTACTGAAGCAAAACACCTTCGTCAAAATGATTGAAATAATATAGAATATTGGACTCTCAAAACTGTATTTTCGTTCTCCACTGGAAAAACACACTATATGTGATTTTCAACAAAAGTGAAAAAATGTGAACTAGATTTATTGTTGTATTCACGCAATATCCAATGCAGATTAAACAAATTTCTCTGGTCTAATTTTGATCACAAATTAAGCAGGGCTAAAACATAAATTGATTGTAGCTCCGTTGGGGCCAATGAAACGAAAAATGACTCAATGACGCCAATGAAATGAAAAATGATGATTGGCGTTAAGAAAAATGATGGTAAATACTGCAGGCTCCTGCCTTACTGACTGATTAAATTCGGAGGTAAACTAAGCCAGTTCGCAGGGCTTTGTTATCTAATGAAAGAAAAAATATGTTAATTTCCAACAGACTGAAAAAGAAAAAGAAATTTAAGGGCGCCACTAATTTTCTTTTCTAATAGAAAATTAGAAACAAAATCGAATTTAATGGTCAGCTAACTTTTAATCTGTTAATTCAGAGAAGCTTAGCGTTTCTGTGTAGTAAATAAAAATATTTAAGTAAAAAAAATGTATATAATTACTGTCGTGAAATTACAAAAAGGGGTTAGTGATCATAAAAAATAAAAAAGACTTGGCACTAAAAAAATATGTTTGTGTAGGTGATGTGATGTTTTCCACTGTCATTTGCTACACACTGAATTATGTGTGAAGGTTATGGTCTTTGTAAAAGCTTTGTAAAGCCGGCACCCACAAATATAGGTAGATTGGAATCTTTGAGGAACCTCCTAGGGAACATTGTACTCCTAGAGACAGTTGTATTCCTAGGGACCGTTGTACTCCTAGGGACCGTTTGTAATCCAAAGAGCTGTCTAGAAACCTTTTTACTTCTGGGGACTGTTTGTCTCCAAGAGACTTCCTGGGAACCTTCGTACTCCTGGGGACTGTTTGACTTATAGGAACCTTTTTACTCCTGGAAACTGTTTGACTCTTAGGGAGTGTTATACTCCAAGGAGCTGTGTACTCATAAAGACTGTTGTACTCTAGGGGACTGTTTTTACTCCAAACTACTTGTTCGATGGTCGACAGACAATTAGAAGAGACCTGCCCGCACCTTCTCCGATCTTATTCCTAGATCTTTTGAAAAATAATGATTTTTAGACAATTAGTTTATTCCACCACAAATCACAAATGCGAAATAATTCATTATTTTTTCAAATGCAATATTTTTGGGAGATATATATAGACTATTTCACCAAAAATCGGAATTCCAGAGAAATTGATGATAAATATAAAAGCTGAAAGGTTGAACGCAAAGTTTACGTTTCAGGACAATCCACATAACAGAACTACAACAGAATAAATATAATCAAAGTTGTATCTCATACCACTTGGGGTGCGGATATATAGAATATAGTGATATAAAACTGAATACAATACAATCTATTGCATCACGTTAATCACTAGGGGCCCTAAGAAGTCGTTCAATATCCAGCGTTCTAGCCTTGGCGTCAGAAGCATCCTTATATCCACGTACCCATCTACTTAAATTACCTTTCCATGGAAGAATTGAAAAACTACAACTCGATATTGAAGAACTCTATCTTTTATAGACCAGTAATCCGGAAACCACTACCTGATTAATTAAATTTCCCTTAATGAACACGTCCCTAACAAAATAGCAAAACTCTTCCACCCTCCCAACCATAGTTCAACAATCCTTCGAACAAAAATGAGGAGTGCCTTAACCTTCCGTTGGTCGCGCCTTAATTTATGAGTCAAATAGTCGCGCCGGTCTCCTAGACCGGGTTTAGTTAAATTGGGAATTAGTGAAAATAAATGTGATTTTTCATGTGAGCTATAGAAAAACATGCTATATTTAGATTTTTTAATATAAATCGGCGGTATTTGTCTTGTTTGAGCCTGTAATTCCAGCCAAGTATACTAAGCCAAATAAGGCTCGTATTTCTACGGAATTGGTGGGAAGCGCATCTCTATCTCTGGCATAGTTTGATCTGATCGACTCAATGAACGTGTTTGTTGAATCTACAATTAATTGAACCATTTCCTCATTTATGAAGTAGTTAAATATATCAAAAATTTCTTTTAGAGGTTTAGTTACTGAAGTACATCCGGGTCTGAGATTCCGGGAAACGCCCTAACACATACCACCTTACTCCCACGGCGCTCACTTACGTACTGCCGCTAAAAGAAAGCTGCGTTAGGAAGGTAGACGATCCCCGCTATCTCTCACTCCGATATTTAGAAAAATAGGCATTAGTTTATTATGCCCCGGTCCCTGAGACCGGGCGCGACCAACGGAAGGTTAAGTAAAGCTGAAGTAGCTAACTGCGTTCCAAATGGAACAACTCTGAATCTAAAAACCTCGCCATCAACCATGAAACCTGTATAGTCACGGCTTTCTTCAGCCAATGGAATTAGCCAAAAGCTGTGCTTCAGATCTAATTTGGTAAATATTTTCGTCCTCGAGATTCTCCCCAAGATAGCTTCTATGGTTAAAGGTGCCTCATATTCAGGTACACATCTTTTATTGAGGTCCCTAGCATCTAAACAAATACGTATATCACCGTCTTTTTTCTTTACAATCACTATTGGATTTATAAAGGAAGTAGTACTGTGTTCAATAATTTTATCTTTCAATAGTTTACTGATGGCTTCTTGCACATCATCTTTGTACTTATAGGGTATAGGATAGTTTTTGACTTTGAATGTTTCCATACTTTTAACTTTTAGACTGTGCATATAATTGTGTGCGACTCTGGGCATTTCATTGTATAAATCTTTATATTTTTCCAACAATCTTTTGACCTTCATTCTATTTTCATCATCACAATCCAAATACAATCCATTCCATTTATTATCTTCTTTAAGATCCAATTCATACTCATAAAATTCATTCCTATCCATTACTTCTGTATCCATCCCATTTTTATCATTATTAACTTCTTCTTTAAAATATTCTTCATTAAAATTATTTTCATCATACTGTCCATTTTTACCAGGTGCCTCATACTCTGCTCTCTTTTCATTTTCCTTCATTTTGATATTCATCATTTTCTTTACCCCTTCTTGCTCTTCTTGTTCATTAAACTTCACACTTATACCCTTCAAAGTCACTCTCCTATTTTCATAATTGATGTCTCCATTATTTTTGTACAATTCATCTGAACCCAATAAAACATCAAATTCCATATTATTAACAATTAGTAATTGTACTTCAACATCAGTACTCTCCAATTTTAATTGAAGTATTATTGATCTGTTTACTTCACTTATTTTCTGTAGGTTAGGTAATAACTTGCACTTCAATATTTAACACCTTTAATGAAATAAAGAAATACTATTTCCTGGTTTACAATGAGAATGAGAGATTATCAAAAATAAAAAATAAAACTATTCCCAATCTCAACGTGGTCGTTAACATAACCTAATTTTAATGTCTAAAAA
>CAJUYI010006911.1:0-12974 GCA_910591695.1 Galerucella pusilla
ACGTTAATATGTCATCTACATACCTATACCAAAATAAAATATTTTTTCTACTAACGAGCGGAAAGTGAATCTTTTCCGCACTAAAAAGCGTGCGGAAAGAGTCACTTTTCCGCACTAGTGCGGAAAGTAAATTTATTGACATTTGAGGAATATACTGACATTTGAATATTCAAAATATGTATTTTGTATATCCAAGTTTACCAAATGACTGAAAAATTAATAAATTTATTATAATGCTGCTATAATTTTTAATAAAAAAAAAACTTATTTTTCAATAATTTTTTGATGGCCCTGGTATAAGCCTCATCAAATGAATGTCAAATAATAATAATTAGTTTGTTGATATGTATATAATGAGAAATGTTGATTTATGATTACTTTTGGGTTCTTTCCGCATGCTAGTAGAAAAAATAGTGTACCTAACACGTGCGTAAAGTGACTTTTCCGCACGCGATTGCTGGCCGAACTCCGCTAAAGCGTCGTTCGGCCATCTGCAATAGCGTGCGGAAAAGTATCACTTTCCGCACTAGTTAGGTAAACTACTATTTTGAAATATTACATTCAAAGATCTTTCTTTCCAAACTGTCCATAAAAATGTTTGCCAAAATTGGTGATATAGGGCTTCCCATTGGTAAACCTTCATTTTGAATATATACCTTACTATCAAAAGTGAAATAGTTCTGATTAATACAAACGTCAAATAAATTAAGTATGTCTACGAATGGTAACAGGTGACGTAATAGTAATAGATGACGTCACAGTAACACTCTGGCCAATAATTTTATGGCAAGTGATATCTTGTTTGAAAGGCTACATAATTTTGACGGATAAATTAAATAAATACCAAAATTATTGGAATTATTTTTTCAAATTTAATTAATCAAATATCAGCATTGGATTATTATAGCCAGTGTTCGAAATGTGCTTCCTACATTAATTGGAGGTCCTTCCTTCCATGAATATTACATTGAAGTGGAGGTGATTCCGCAAAAAGGTTTTTGCTTGTTCATCTGCTATTTCCTTTCCTTCTATTCCAGTGTGTCCTGGAATCGACAGTAGCGAGTCTAAATTGTTATTGCCTTGTTCATTAAGTTTGCCTAGGCATTCCCACCACATTTTGGAACTTATTACACCAGAGCTCAGTGCTATAATGGCTACTTGACTAACCGCCATGATAATCTTTTATCTTCTACTTCCTTTATCAATTTTGAACTAGACACACTTTCTTTTTGTGTGAATTTCCGTTTGAAAGAGACTTGGTGTTTTTCCCAAGCTTTCAGATTGTTTGATTCCTGGCCCTACACTCCCCTCCCAGTTCCTTCTATTGCTTTTGTGACGTCTCGCAAGTTTTTAGACGGTTCCAGCCCTTTGTTTCAGTTAGCTTTGTCTAACGCAACGTTTGACAGCGCTCCCTAACCTAATTTAATTTTCTTATTAGAAATTATAATTTTTATTCAATGACTATTACAGTGAATCGTGATAAGTTTTTTGAAAAGTTACATGCCTTAATTGGAAGTAAACGAAGACAATGTTCAGTTCCGAATTGAACTCTATATGTCAAGTCGACTTGATAGACTTGCAATCACACAGGGATGGCGATTACAAGTTTATAATGGTGTATCAAGATCATTTAACCAAATTTGTCCAGTTAAGACTTTCAAAAAGCAAGAGATCGGAAGAATTAGCATATCACCTTCTCCAAATTTTTTTAACATTTGGTGCTCCCGCTATATTGCGTACGGATAATGGCAGAGAGTTCAGTAATCGAGTCATATCTGAACTATGCGCTATGTGGAAATATGTTAAAATAGTCCACGGAAAGCCTCGTCATAGTCAAACACAAGGCTCAGTTGTAAGAGCCAATCAGGACATACAAAATATGTTAACTGCTTGGATTCAAACAAGTGGTCCAATTCGCCAAAAACACAAATACGCCTGAGTCCTTATGAAGCCCTGTTTGGCGTTAAACCAAAAAGGGGTGTAACATCGTCATCACTCCCTCGCGTTCAAATTCAAAACATTAAGACCGAAGAACAGCTAGAAGCTTATGTTGAAACAGACATGCATAATGAAAATACCATTGGAGCTGATCCGCAACCTGGCACGTCTTCATCTCAAGCACTGACTGAACAACACGAGCTAATTTCTTTAAGAAGAGTAGCTGCAAAGGAGAATCTTCTACTTCAAGCAACAAAAATGTTGCGAACCTCAAAAAAAAGTTTTCTCCTGCCCAAATTGGTGATACCGTAAGAATTCAAGTCCCTGATGTCGACCGTGGTCGTACAGACCCTCGAAATATGTTAGCGGTTGTTGTTGGAATAGAGGATTCAGACTTTCATAGATTAGCTAACAAAAATGGTACCTTGAAGCAGCTATTCACCCGTAATCAGTTCGTGATTTGTAAAGAAAAGTTACTTTCCATTGACGAAGTTTCAACAAAAGAAATGTCGCTAAGAGAAGCAGCTTCTGCTAATTCAAAAAGTGGAGGGCAAGGCTATACACGTTGCAACTGCAAAAGGAAGTGTTCCACGACTAAATGCAGCTGTAAAAGCAAGGAACTTTTGTGCAATTCGAAGTGCCACGGTATAGTTTAACTTGTTGCAATGAATAAGATATTGTTCATATTTTTTATATTTCATTTTATATTTTTATGTTCTACTGTTTGTTTTGAGTTCAACAAAGTCCTTTTCCTATATTATTTTAATAGATAAAGGCCTATGGATTTTTTTTGTTTTTATTTCAAAAAAAAATTATTTTTAACATACACCATGAGTGCATCCTGAATGTCGACAATCGCCGGTGTAAGTTAGAAGAAATAATGAAATTTCAACAATATTTCGTACATACCTACGTCAAACAACGTTGGTGTATCTCGACATTCACCAGATTTCGGTCTTCCACGGTAACATATATACCATTGAAAGGCATTCTTTCCAAGTCTGGTAATATTATTCCACTCCTTCTTGTTGCTCAATCCTTCATTAAACAAAATCTGAATTTTAATGTTTGCTTAATGATTTTGAAAATGGTCACATTTATACCGAGGTATATTCGTTTCAAATAGATCGAATAGTAAATATTTCGAAGTATCTAACTGAAAAAAATGTCAGTCTTACAAATACGAGATGCCATTGTCAATATTTACCATTTTACAATTCCGTATTACCTTCAATAAAACTAGAAATAAATTTTTTTGTTCGCGTGGTACCACTGTAAAACCGAACAGTGCCCCATAATGCAATAATAATTTTCGATTTCATCCTCAATAAGAGTGTAGTTGTCTGTCAACTGACAACATTATTTTTTCTACAAGACCTTAATGGAATTCGAAATTACTTTCTAGCAATAAAAATTCGACAATGAAGCTGTAAATCTGCGGGCCTTATGGACCGGATTAAGAGAATTTTGGGGAAAAGTCCACAGTGAAAGTATAACTTTACTTTGACAATTTTCATGCAAGTAGAAAAAAATTATCATATATTCTTGTGTCTTAATTTTGAACAAAGTTCAAGATATTTTTCATCGATCCTCATGATTTTTTTATTAATCCATACTAATATTATAAATGGGGAAATATTTGTATTTTTGTAATGAATAAACACTACTGAGCCGATTTCAAAAATGATTTGCCGCCATAATGGCAAAAAATGAGCTTCAGCAGCATTAAAATAATTGAGATTATGTTCATTTTAATATAATCTGTATCTGTAGAGTGGGGAGGGTGAGTGTAGGCTCACAGCACTTAGGCCACATGTAACCCATTGTACATTCTCCCGAAAAGTTGTCCTCATAGGTCATCGTCCATCCTGTCCTTCCCAGGAAGGTGGACAATCACTAGGAGATATCTCCTTTATATCGGCAGGTGAAGGCCAAGACTCACCGAACACACACTTTCTTATTGACGATAACTCCGGACACTCGCCTAAGACATGCCTGACAGTTTCATCTTCCTGTTCACACATCCTGCATAGAGATGTGTCCACTAGCCCCATAGTATGGAGGTGTTTCCTTAGTTGACAGTGGCCAGTCAGAAATCAAACTGTTAAACGTAGGTTTACCCTGGTCATCGTCAAATATTTCTTCGGTGCCAGCTTCCCAGGGTCGCCCAGGGTGATCCAGGCAAGACTGCATCCTTTGATTCCATCCCATCTCTTAAGGAATTGAGCATGCATGGGTGTAACGTTTGGCTAGTTCCGCAATTGTCGAAGACGTTAGGCCTAAGATTGCTTATTCAGTAATAAAAAAATTGAAACCTATATTTGCAAAATTTGGTATACCTGTAACTTTTATTTCAGACAACAACCCATTTAATAGTGCAGAATTTTTACATTTTGCAAAACAAGGGGATTTCAATGTAATCACTTCTAGCCCACATTACCCAAAGTCGAATGAACTTGCTGAACGTGCAGTTGGTATTTGCAAAAGTATGCTTAAGAAATGTCACGAAGACAATAATGATATGCAGATGGCCCTTTTAGAATACCGCAATACCCCATTATCTAGTACAGAAATATCTCCAGCAGAACTACTACAAAAAAGATTATTAAGAAATTTGTTACCTGTCTCCGCCAACGTTTTAAATCAAACCCCAAAATTAAATACTGATTCCTTACAAGATCAAAGAAATAAGAATAAAAAGTATTATGACAGAACAGCACAGATACGATCAAGCTTCAAAGATGGAGATACTGTAATGATAAAAAAGGAAGAACAAAAGTGCTAGGTTCCAGGAGTGATAGTAGGCAGGTGCAACACTCCAAGATCGTACCTAGTTAAAGATAATATGGGCAGAAGAATTCGCAGAAATTCGTCACATTTAAGGCCTTCTCCAAGACCATACAAAGTTGATAATGAACCATTATTTGTTGATATAGAGAACACCACGATTCCTGAAAACAACTTGAATATTATACCTAACCCTATACCAGAATTAACATTAGAAAATAACACATCAATTAATAATGTAAATCAAAACACTGTAACTAGATCAGGTAGACTAGTTGTTAAACCTATTAGGTTTGTCTTTCATTTCATTGATTTAGGATTAAGATTTGTTTGTTTATAAAAAAAAAGAGTTGTAACAGTGGCTGTACAAGCCACTGAAATAATACCATCAGATCAGATCGATGGACAGGTCACTGGTCACTTAGGTTAAGTCAGCCTTTTTTTAGAGATTGTACACGTGGCACAGATTTTCAGAATAAAGAGTTTAAGTAAAGTTCTTTTATTAATACATCGTAATAGAATTAACATTGAAAGTAAACTAAAACATATTACAAGGCCGTAGGTGTCAGTGGGTCCTAAAATTTTTAGTCCAGCCGCTTCCCTGGCTAAAGAATCGACTCCTGACGTGCCCTTTAACCCACCTCAGGATAATATTGTTATCTTCCGAGGCATTAGCTAAATCTTGGTGGCACTCTAGTACTAGCCTCGATATAACACGTTGTCTGTTCAAGGCTAATAGGGCTTGTCTACTATCAGTGCAGATTGTTATGTTTTTGCCAGAAATTTCTTTTCTGGTTAGTTCTTTTGTGGCAGTTCTGTTTGAACCACGCTGGTATTGTTTTCTATTCCCCACTTAATCCTTAAGATTAGTGCTCTCGAGTAAACTCCAACTTCATTTTAATAAAAACATAAATACAAAATATGACAGTCTGCCAACGTCAACCTTTTGTATATCGTTCGAAATTTAATTCAAATTATCAAAATAAATTTTTAATTTGCTGTAAACTTTGAAATATTTCAAGTATTTAAAGACGTGTGATGTCTTAGAGACATAACTATTCTAGTTGTTTGGTGCGAAATTTAAATTGAATTTCAAATCATAAATTTCTTTCCTTTGAAAACTTTATTTTTTTAAGAATTAATTTTTCAAAAATCATCATGTCTATTGATTTTGTACAAATTTTCCTTGTATATTTTCTTGTAGTCTATCTCTGACATCCACTTAGAGGAATATGAATGTTATTGAAAATTGAAAAGCCTGGGACGACCCTGGTATTGGTTTTCAGAAATTATATATATTTATTGCAGTTACTGGTTTTGTGCATACCCCAAAAATCTTGCCGTTTGCAGCAGCATTTATGATATCTTAGTCAGAATCGAACAATGCCACGTTGTAAATTATTGTAAATATGTTGAAATTACGTTTAGACTCTCCAGCTGTCAGAAAAAGTATTTCTTTCCAGTAACTTTCAGTACCTATACTTTTGTACTTATTGGGGACATTGAAAATAAAAATATAGTCAACTTTCCTCGATTTAATATATAGAAAAAATCGAAAAAAAAGATATAACGTTTCAATTTTTTTTTATTTGCATTACGTGGGTTGACTTTCGAGTGTTGCAAATAACATAGTCGGCGCTTGTCAACAAATATCACACTGTCATATTTAGTCAAAGTTTCAGACCGATTATTTAAAGACTGTCACACCGCCCATAATTTTCTTAACATGAAACTAACTTATAAGTACATAATAGTAATCGGTACTTCTTTGTTTCAAATTACAGTTACAGTTACAAGGAAAACGGCAAGAAATAAAATGAAATGAATGAAAAGAAAATTAATAGAAGGCAATAATAGATGACAAGAAAATATAGTTACAATCAGTACAATTCTGTTCGTAAATAACAATATTGAGTCAAGAAAACAGTAAAATAATTTAATTTTTAAAATTGGAATGCGCTTTCTTTTTTTCTTCTTCTTTTTCTTTCTTTCTTTTCTTTCCTTTTTTCAAATTAAATTATTTTACACGGAATACACTGTTTTCTTGACTCTCTAATCAGGTGTAGGTACAAAGCTATAAAAATATTCACAATAACAATATTGTTGTAGAAAATATACCTATTTCTAGATATCTTTGCAACATTCTGATCATCATGTTAAGCAATATATTAACTGTCTATTTTAAAGATACCTTCTTATTTAGGTATCTTATTTTGTGATCTCAGCAACCTCATTTTCGTACTCGCTAAAACTTTTTCCAAATGAATAGATCCATTTTTTTCAGAAATTTGAAAATATTCAAAATGTATGAATTGTGAATGAATCTTATTTTGATGGGATAACACCCTTATGTGATCTTTTAACGCGTTGGAAATATTTCTGAATGTTTCTGTCCAAATGGAAAGTGGCAAGTGCCATTATTTTTTCATGCCGCATTTTCCATCATATTTAACATTAGTAAGTTATTCCTCTTTATAATCTAGTTTTCCTAAATTTAAGGGGTGACATTTCCCAGTAATTATTATTCTATTATTTTCTGTAGTAATTTCACAAGAGTGATAATAAATTGATAATAATTTGGCAGATTTTAGAAAACGAATTACCTACATAAAAGGGCTCGATTGGCTATCGCCAAATGGCAACAAGTTTGAGATATGCCCAGGAGAATTATTATCCAATTTCCCGAACTCTCGTATGGTATTCGATATATTATTTTCTGACGTTACAATGAATGTCAGATCAAGAAAATACGTTGTCATGTAATGGTAAGAAAGAAGAGGAATAGAAAAAAGGAATAATGCGCAATTCTTTAATGACAAAAGAAAGGAAAAAAAGAAAAATCGTCAACGTATGATGATGGTGATAAATGATCAATGATCAAATCATTTGGTTACTTATTCTGGCGGAATGCCTTGGTTGTGGCGAAAATTTTAATGATGATTGAATCCAATGCTTACACTCTCAGAGTATTTTCGAGTTTTGTGGTAAAATTTTATCAAAAAAGGTGTTGGATTATGAAATTTGCCTTTGGCCATCTCACCCTATATACTTGTGCCAACTATAGCCTATTCCATGTGCGGGAGAGACGGCTCAATCGGCTTTTTTTCCAAAATAATTTTACCTATAAGCTATTTGTTCAAGTTTTCTTTGGAATAATATTTATAACTTACCTATAAGCCTTGTTTATATATACGCCAAGGCTATAAGTAATATGAGTTATAATTTTAAATCGTTCCATTGTCCCTTTGGGTTTTAGTTTTATGCCGTTTAAGAAAAAGGTTAACCATCTACACCTGGAGTTACCCTATATGATTACCCAATTGATTGTTGAACACTATATAAAACATTTAGTGAAAGCCTTGTAAAAGCACAATGTTATAGATATATATAAAGTATCATTACAGTTTACTGTAATATTGTCGAATTTAATAAAGCGCGTTACCAATAGATAGGGTAAATTTGGGATATATGCATTACCTTAATTGATGCCACTATATCATTGAATATATTGACAATTACTCACTGGATTGCGTTATGCTTGCAATGAATTGATGTTCACAACAAAATTATATTATTGTGAACAGGTTAGTTAAGTCGAAAAACGACTGAAAAAAATTTTTGAAAAATTTTACAAAGTGGGATAAACGCCTCTTGATGGGATTTGTGCCCCATGAGTTGAAGATTGATGCCCCTCATATAGAGATATACCTGGACACAGTTCAGTTAGAGGATACAATTTTTTTCCTTCGATGATAGATACTAAATCAACTGTTGATAAAAAATAGAGGGTCAAGAAATCAACATTTATTATTAATATTTCGAACAGCACTAAATCTATTACAAATCGATGGTTTTCTTTCATTTTTCATTTTATTCTGTCTCTCCATCAATCGAACACAGTTATTGCAACTGTTGCCACATGGTACAGGTTTCGTGCAACCATTTTTGGCAGTCAATACAACGAATCCAGTCCACAGGTTCTTTTGTGTCATAGTAGTTTTCCAAACATTCTACGCAATCTGCATCATCATCACGTTGATCTTCACCTGGTGAGCTGTCATCATTTTTTAAGGGTTTGATTTGTTTAATATCAAAGTTTTTATTCATTTTATTTTTTTTACCATTTTGGCTCTACTGGTAGGTGTTGTATCCTCGTGAGCTGGGCAAGTCAAACAAGATTGTCAGAAGAAAACCCTTTATTGGTTTAAATTGTACACTGTAAACCCGACAAGGAATGTGCGAAAAATGACCAAGAATCCTGCCAAACTTTCTGTTTTATAGAACATGTACCTAAATCATGTGATCGAAGCATCTAGAATTTTAAGTTAAGCCAATGAAATTATGACAACTTTACTAATACTGACCAATGAGACAAAAGCGCAAATGTTAGTATTTCTATGAACTAGATATGAAAACAGAAAACTCAGCTAATTACGAAATAAAACCTTTTATGAAATATATTATGTAGAAATATGAAGAATGCTAATAATGTGATTAATATGCATTTCATTAATAGAACAATAGAAATAAAATAAGAGCAATACCTCGAAGATGGTGTAAAGTTAGGGCTTTACAACATAGGTACGTTCTCTTCATCTTCATCTTCGTCCCTTTAGATGATATGATTTTTGCTAATTGTTTCCTTGCATTCTTTTCGTTACAAATTATTTGCAATGGAGCAATTTCATGCAAATATTTAGATGGTGCTTCGTCCGTATAAGTCATTTGATTGTGCACTGGTGAATTGCGGCTCTTCATCTGAGACTGTGAGTCTGATTTGGAACAGCTTGCAACTTACTTGATGTCAGGTATTGGAGATTCATCATGCATAGAACTATTATTTTTGTCAACATTTTTCATGTCTGCTGCTGTACTAGGTTCTAGAGCAAGCAAATCCTCGAATTCGAACACGTAGTTATGATCATCAGAAGGAAATTTCCTTTAGCACCTGTACATGCTATTAAGGACACGTTTTCTCCCCTTTCTTTGGAAGTGAGAGCATGAACATGAGAGCATGAACATGAACTTTCATAGCCACCACTTTATCTGGTTTATTATTTATTTGTATGCCACTCTCATCCATATTGAAGATGGCCCATGGTTTCTTTACCAGGTCATACTTTTCTAGAGTTCTTTTCAACAATTCGTGAAACTCATCAACTTCTGCTCTATTCATTCAATAGCCGTCGGGGCCTATAGCCCGCGAAGTACCTATAGTTGTTGCTTCTAGGTTGAACGGTCACTGGTAAAAGAATAACTGCAATTGAAATATATAGGGTAGGCCTAAGTAGAAAATTCAAAAGATGCATGAATGATTTCGTTTCAGACCGATTGAGATAAATAATAGACGAATTTTACTATTCATTACACAAATGTCCACAAATTATGATGTAGAATGTGATCTGTAGGTATATAGGAATTATTTTTCGGAGTTCTTAAAGTAAAATAATTAGGGTTAATGTGGTTCAATACATTGTTAATATGTATATACCGTTTATAATTTGTGCTTCTTACTTATTCTCTTCAGTGGCGGCTAGTATACATCAGCGCTGCAGTTACTGCAGAGCTCCCAAAAAATCTTCTAGTTAACTAGAACTATTTTGTAAGGCATTCGCATTGTCATAATGATAAAAAAGCTGCGAGCGCAAGCTTAAATAACAAACCAAATGCGGACTAGCCATAATGTTTTTTCTAGCTCTACCTATATTCTAAATTAAAAATGCAAGAGCTCAAAAAATAGTTACGTAACTGATAACAAAAGCCCAATATTATTACCAGCAATTAAAGAAATTGTTGGACAAACCCAACAAACCTGTAATCTACCATTATCCCTATAATCAAACTTTCAACTTTTTCACCTACCGGATCGAAGCACGCCTTCGTAGGCGGGGTTACATGAGGCGGAGTCAACAACTTCTAACACCAGCTTAAGTCACAATATTTTGAGTTAGTTCTCAAGTTGTTATATTGTTGGTAACAGTTAACGCCAATCGGTGGCTGGTTTTAACACATCTTTTTCTAAGATTACGATCAAGTTTTAATCTCTTCGTTTTCGGACTTACCGCTATCAACAAGTGCGTCATAGGTAACATAGATTTTTTTTCCTTAAAGCTTCCGACTTGTTGTAGTGCGGTGTTTTTTTATGAAGTGACTCAAGGACGCTGAGTTTGCGAAAAATGACTGTTACCGGAAATTTTGGAATAATGCACCGACCGTGTTTTTCTGGGTATCCTTTTCAAGGTAAGAGCTGATCATTTTTTGAAAGATTTTCCAAGCCCTTAAAAATTATATATTTTGTAAAAAAAAAAACTTCTACTAGTATAGGTCCTTTAGTTCTATTTCCCGGAGTAATTTTAGGATATCTGCAGGCTTTAACTTGGGTAAATGTTCCTGTTCTATCCAGTAACCTCCCAGGTGCTGAGGTGCTGTGCAATTAGAAGGTATGTGGATGGAGGTTTCTTCTTCCATGCCACAAAATTCACATTCTTCTCCTCCACTATCTTGAGACTTTTCAGGCGCCCATTCAGGCGACAATATTCAGGATCCCTGTTAAAACTCTTACCGGAGCTTTACTTTGACTTGTGCATTCCATTTGATCTCACCCAGCAGAATTTTTGATTGTCTAAGCCCTTCTAGGTACATCTTTCCAATGGTCAGATCATGACAAAACTATTAAATAAATTGCTTGCGGCTGTTTTGTCATATCCGTTTACATATTTCCTCCGGAATGTGGAAATACTTAATTCTCTAGCTACTAATGATCGATATTATCATCAATAATAGTTACAAAACTTTTAATTGTTTCTCATGTGATTACGAAACAATAATTTTATTGGTCGGGATCGAATTGTCTCCCGAACTGGACGTTATACCTTTTTTCGAAAACGGTCTTGGCACAATTCCAGTTGTCTCCCATTCAGTTCAGGTATACTTTCTTCAACTCCACGAAAATCTTTAAATTGATTACCAACTGTTAGCATTATTACCGTCCAAATAGCAGAGATAATAATAGACAGACAAAATCTGAGCGTTAGTGTAAAACGAGCGGCTGTAAGGAGCGCCCCATGAAATTAATTTTCAAAGAATTGATAAAATTAGAGATACCTACTAACGATTGAAGAAAATTAGAAATTTCGTGATGAGCTTCCAAAATGTTTGAAGACTCTCCACCGTGGAAACCAATCATTAAAAACGACGAATTATATAATATAATAATATTTTCGTGTAAAACTAATCTGGAATGTTCATGTGGATGATACCTTTAATTGCTGCTCTAAATATTATCTGCAGCTTTTTCCAATAAATGGACAAAAAAATGGGCATTACAAATATGACCATTCCCTGATTTAAACAGACCTTTCATTTTATAAAAGAAGAATTTTGGAAATTAAGTTTCTCTCTATCCCCGAAGACTATAGGTCTAACTGCTAAAAATTTTTGATCATTTTGAAGGCACAAACTGTATGGATGACGTAAATGAAGTTCTTTTAACTATTGGTTCTGAACTAACAAAAGAATGTCTAGAACAGTACACTTTTCCTACAGAAACTGAAAATGTGCTTTTAAAAGTGTATACAACAGATTACCAAAATCTATCAAGCATTCAAGCCCAGAAGAAAATGCTTTAGTGTATGTTACGGGGTATTTGTTAAAAAAATGTCTAATACAACATTCATGTGAAACATGCTTAAAGTTTGCCCATTCGGCTGATAATTTAATAAACAGAGAAACTTTTTTCTGTAAACTAAAAGCTTACACGACAAAGAAGGATGAATTTAGTGGTTTATGTGTACCATCAAGGGACATTGTTGAGAACGTTATTGCGATGGAAAATATATTTATCGAAAAATTCAATTCTATAGCTAACCAAAGGGGAATTGGTCAGTTCCTTTTGAACGAATTTACTAAATTTTCTTTTCATCATCCATGTAATCAATAAGTATCACAAAATTACCAAGATACTGGATAAAAACTGTGAATTGATTCATTTTAAAATTCCAGGTTAATTTTTAACTTACCTTTTCAAATTCATATCCCGAACATTTTTCGAAATTATTAACATTTAAAAATAAACCTTTGTGATAAAGAATCCTATTAATTTAAATATATATTTATTTAATTACCCCTGTATAGCTTAAAATAAAATAAGCTCTTCAAACTGTTCTGGTATCTACCGGTTTCGTTATTGACAACAAAAGCGAATCGTAAACATAATTTATGAGAGCGGCGTCCGTTTGGGACAGCAACTT
>CAJUYI010006912.1:0-12973 GCA_910591695.1 Galerucella pusilla
ACACAGCGATTTCATATCTATATAAAAACAGTGAAATATTGATTGCCTTATGATTCATATAAAATTCAACTATATTTGGTGGAATAAACTCAATATCTGTACCACAACAAGTTCTTATTTAGTAAATTTTCTATAACATTTTTTCACTTGTGCCCTTTTATTATATTTACCATTAACACAATTCTCAAATAAAATGAAATAAAACTCTTGGGTATAAAAAATCATAAACATCTTCGCCCTTTACATTGTTTCGAAAAAAATAATAAATTAATCAATTTGATTAGAAATGTTTGAAACTAAAATTATAGTGTGCAAAGATGTTATAACACAAAAATTAATTAAAAATAAGTACAGAATGTCTTTGAATGTTTAAAATAGTAATGTCATGGCAAGAAATTGACAGATGAAATAGAAATTTAAATAGAAATCAGTTTTTAACAGAAAAAAAATACACGTGATTTTTTTATGTTATTTAACAGTTCAAGTTTTGTAAATCAATCTATTCTATCAATACTAACCTGAGAGAAAATTTTGTAAAATAAAAAAAATAGAAGCTTTAAAAACAGTAAAAATTCACCAGTAAGTACAAAACTAATTTTTGAAGCATTTTGTGATATATTTTTTCTTTTGGATTACGCCCTCAGTTAGATATCGAACGTGAAACATGTAAATGTAATGTTTTTTCTTCTGTTAAAATCTATATTGTAGAAAGTAGGCCAACAAACATGAAAAGTTTGAATCAGGCTTCAATTAACTATATAAATAACATGGTATACACCTACGAATATTTTTTCATATTTACCATTGTTCAAGAAGTATTTTAGGACGGTTTTGAAAAAATGTTTTAAAATATTTTATATAAATCAAATTAAAACATTACCAATTCTGCTATTACTGGCATTTACTCTCTTGAATAATGGGCGAATGAAGAAGGACTAGAATTCCACTCCCGAGATTTGTACTTGTATTTATTTTTTTTAACTCAGAAACATATCAAAAGCGATAACATATTTTAATGTATTTTACATGATTGTTAATCTCACTGAAGTTGTATACCTATTCATTCATTTTGAAATGATTTAAAGAAATTGTAACACATTTATTCAATCAGATCCATATGTTTATAAGACCTAATAATGAAATTTAGATTTATATATGTATATAAAAAAAAGTTACGAGCAAAAATTAGGAAAATCAAAAGTATCTTATAAAGCTAAGGAAGTCAGTAATTTAACAAAATATCCGGACCCTGAAAGAAATACTGAATCTCAAGAACGATATATTCACCTTCTGCGAAATTTTCTTGAAGGAGATGCAGCTGAATATTGTTGAAAATATTAAATAATAGAGATAAGATAAGATGAACCTTTTAAATTTTATTAAAATACGTATTCCAACTGACTAGAAATAGCCGTAGAGTAATTATTGTGAGACATAAATACAAGATAATTGATTAAATAATATAATAACCTTTAGTTAATTACTAAATTTTCAATTTCTGCACTGGACAAACTCGCATAATATTGAAGATTGTTCAAAACAAACTCGGGAGTTAATTTGAATTATGTAGAACCATATTGCCAATTTTTTCTTGATAAAATTATTTTTACACAATCTTTAAAGTATGTAATAACATATATATTACTTATTTACAAATATAGACCTAATTAGAATATAATTTCTCTTATATACAATATGCACAGTTTGTTCTTTATTTTCACAATTCCAATGTTTAGGTACAAAGGAAAGCCCTACTGTGGGATAGAATGATTTTGTTTTTAATCAAAAATAAATCTAAATATCTTGAGCTTCACAGCATAGTACCTACTTTTATGATTTCTATGTAATTTAACATAATAAAAATATTAAATATTGATCTGTTACCACCATTTCTTTACTAAAATAACGTCGATATTGCCCCATGAACAATTTTGAAGCTGTAGGTATATAAATTTTTTATGGTTTGGAAAGTACTTAATTATAAAATGTGTATATGTAAATATTATTATTGGATAAGTTGGTTCAGGTATAATTCGTACAAACTTTTCTAAGGAAAACCCTCCGTTTACGCAACAAATCCGAACACATCGTTATCTCTTATAACAGTTAAGGCATTTTTCAGTTAAAGACAGCTTCAGAAAGAAAAATACACGTCGTTTTTATATTAAAGTGTGAATTTTCGTTTGATAAAAGCCCAAAACCTTCAAAATTCACTTCATGTAGCTGCTGACAATTTCGGACTATACCAGTAGGTTAAACATTAGTATTTTACTAACTTTGGAAAGAAGAAGAAATACTGTCATCGAAAAAATAGCGCGAACAAGTTTGTTCGTCGCCCGTCTAGAAAAAGGTTAAAAATTGTGGATTAAAGTGGTAGAAATTTGAGGAGTTAGCAGCTTATAGTTGGGGCCCCATAATCTACACGTGTGAGTGATATTTCCGGTGTGGACAGCCTACCTAGACCATTAAATCCAAGTGAACAGAGTCGACTTATTTCGAGGTAAGAGGTTTGATATTTGAGCGGGTTTGAGTCTCACGATTTAATAAATGTTTCAGTTTGATTCTACCGCAATAATTACAAAAATATTTTGGTCCATCGAGTGGTATTGTGGAAAGTTACAGTTCAATAATATTTTATTCAATTTAAATAGGAATGTAGTGGCAAGTAGCTTGCAAAATTTACTGTGCAATTCAACCTGCAAGAAGTGAAAATTTTACTTTGTTACTGAAATATTAATTGTGGAAGAAAGGTAATATAATGTTGCAGAGTAGAGAGATATTCTTTGTACCTACATTTATGCATTTTTTGAAGTTAGTAGCCAAGTGTGGCATATTATAATAAATCATGTACAACTGTAATGAGATATTGCATTGAGAGCTCAAAGTGATTAAACATATAATGAATTTCATATTCAATATGCATCATTAAATGAATTAATTGAACATTTGACTCATTACATTTAAAAATGTTGATTTGTGTGGCTATTGTAGAAGATCGGGATGTGGTTCAAACAGATTTCTTGAAAACAATATTGTATACAAGTTATTTATAATAAAATTGTAGCTGCCAGTAAGGCACAACCACCAGTAGGTGACAAAGGTTCTAGAGATAATTATCAGGAACATTCTATGGAACCATTCAATGAGTCAGTAGTGGATTGAGGACTGAGGTAGAGAGTTTGGTTCAAGAAATTTGAAATTTCAATAGCTGAGGCTTTTACTTGATGAAGATATCCATATTGAATGATGAAATGAAACAATTTAATGTCTTCAAATCTTCATTATATTTGAAGTAACGTTAAATTTAAACTTGTGACATATTTCGCTAACATAGCTTTATCTAATTAAATTGTTTTATTTCATCGCACAAATTTGAAATTACCCAAGAATGAAGTTCCAACATTTTGTTAAACTTCTATGGATAAATGGCCAAAATTTATAGATTTATTTTATATTTTGATGCATAATAATGATGCTCTGTCAAATGTTGAAAAGATGCAATTCTTATGCTTTCATTAGAAGTCAGAGGCAAATGTCGTTAAAAATTTGAAAATAACTCAGGGTAACTATTCGATAGCATGTAATGAATAAATTTTGAAATATCACAATTATAGACAGTTAGATAATATATTTATAGTCAACTTAGAGGCATCAAATAATTTCAACATTGATTTGTGGATATTTGCTAAGATTAATTTATTGTTGGAAAAAATAGATCCTGTGGTTAAAAAAGGAACTTTGAAAATGAAAAATGCAAATAAAATCCCAAGCTATGATGATTTATTTCAATTCCTAGAAAAGGAAAATAAATCTGAACAAAACAGTATGTTAACTGACAATAATGGTGATGAATTTGGGAAAAAGTCTAAATTCAGACCAAATACTGTCAACTCATACATTACTACTAATACTATAAATAGTAATGTGTGTATAATGTGTAAACAAACACATTTTATAATAAAACGTAATAAGTTTGTACAATCAAATGGAAAGAAAAGAAATTAATTTGCAAAAGAGAAAATAATGTTTGAGGTGTATAACAAATGCACATCATATATACAGTGTGTCGCATTTAAGATGAAGACACTCCCATATTTTCGTTGTTTGAAGAATTACAGATTCGGATTTTTGAAGAGTCATACAGGTTGATGGGCCACATTTCTTGAAATAGTCAACTGAAATCTGAACTTTAAACTCAACCTACTACGATTTCACAAACAGGACCGCTTCTCGATATTTTGCTTCGCGTTAGAGATATCGAAAAATATTATCAAGAAAAGTTGTTCAGAATATTATGTTAAGCCCACATACCAAATTTTATCACAAAATTCGAATTTTTAATATTCTCATTTTTTACTAATTATTATTTATTTTGATAATTATTGTGCCGTGGAAATTAAAATCTTGACACGGTGTCATGTATTTAAATATTTTAGTAAAGTAAACAGCACTTTCAAACGAATATTGATCAAATTAAACAATATCTTGTAATAATAAATGTGGGCGGGCAAAAAAATTGAAAAATGAAAAATACGAATTTTTTGATGAATTTCGGTATGTGGGGTTGAAATGATATTCTGAACAACTTTTTCGAATATAATTTTTCGATATTTTTTACGCGAAGCAAAATATCGAAAAGTGACCCCGTTTGCGAAATCGTAGTAGGCTAAGATTAAAGTTCAGATTTCAATTGATTAACTCAAAAGATGTGGCCCATCAACATGTATGACTCTGCAAAAATTCAAATCTGTATTCTTTCAAAGAACGAAAATATGGGGGTGTCTTCATCTTAAATGCGACACACTGTATAAGTGTAGAGCTGGTTATTTGAAGTTATATTAGGAAACATAATATTTTGTTACATTTTTCTAATAATAATAATGAACAGAAAGGGGATAATGTTACTGAACAAGATTCAGGCCCATCAATGGTAGATGGTTTGGCCACAAATATCTCTGGCAATAACACAGTGTTGTTCTCTACTGCTGGGATTTGTATTAGGAATTCAGGTGGCAATTACCAGTAGTGTGAGGCATTGATTGACTGATAGTGCAAGTCAAGCTAGTTTTATCAGCTCAGGAATTTGGTATTAAAAATTCGAAAAGTGGTGTCTTCAATCCAAGAAAACTAAATGTCATGTTCAAATTCAGGTAAAATTTATATTATAGAGGTTGAACTTATTGTGGCGAAAGAAATTTCTGGTGCTACTCCAGAGGTAGTGTCTATTAAAAAGTGAGAACATATTCAAGGTTTAGAATTAGCTGATCCTAAATTTGGATATCCAGATAAGCTTCAGGTTCTATTAGGAGCAGATATATTCGGTCTAATTATTCAAAAGGGAGTGGGAATCAAATACCATCAGCCTTAAATACAGGGTGGATCTTGCTGGATAATGTTGATAATAGCTTATCAGTGGCTATAGATAGCCCAATCAGAAGTTTGTGCAGTTTTGGGAAGTGGAAGAAGTGCCAATGTGTTTATTGTTGTCAGACAAAGATGTGCAGTCTGAAGAACATTCCACCAAAAAACAGCAGAATTAACACTGGTCGATATGTGGTTAGTTTACCTTTTCAGAATGATTGTGGGCATCTAGAATATGTGTCAGATTTCTCGCAGCCTTTTGAAGATTTGTTGCAAGAAGAGGTGAAGTCAGTGATGTCTACTGTGACAATGATACCAATTTTATGATGCTCTACAATATTTTAAAGAATGTCCATGAAAGAATAGTTGAATATTACTTGGCATTTTAATCCCCAGTCGGTTCCTCATTTTGGAGGGATTTGGGAAGAGTGCAGTTAATTAAAACTCACCTTTAACATGTGGAGGGGATCAAATCCTCACAGTGGAGGAACACATTGCTGGTGCAAATTGAAGGAGTTCTTAACACCATATTTTATGTAGCTCCTTTACAGATCCTAATTACTCCACTGACCTTGTGCCAGTTAGTAGAGTCCTTGACATATATGTGAGAGATGTCAATATTAATGGGATGTGTAGGTGGCATCCTGTGCAGTAGTGCCTGTAATAGAGGTGGAGAACAGAGTAGTTACTTACACACCTTGCAACAAAGAACAAATGGACTGTGCATCAGCATTCGACCTCGATTGGCATGGTAGTGTTGATTCGGGAGGATAATTTGGGAAGGAATAGTAACATATATCAGGAAAAAGATAAAGTTGTGCGAGTTGTCCAGGTGAAGACTATTGATGGAATTTTTGACCGACCGTTGTTCAAATTATATGCATAATAAAAATAATGTTTATTTTGGGGGGCGGAATGTTTCGTCGTTTTTATATTGAAGATTGAAGTGTAAATTTTCACGTGATCAGAAAAGAAGGAGTGTCATGGAAAAAATAGCGTAAGCAAGTGCTTGCTGGCGCCTGGAAAAAAATTAAATATGTGTCCATGAGCTATAAATTTGAAAAGATAGCAGTTTATAGTTGGGGCCCCAGAATCTACATGTGTGTGATGTTTCTGGAGAGGAGAGCCTACCTAGACCATTAAATCAAAGTGGACAGAGTGGACTTAAGGTAAGTGGTTTGATATTTATGCGACTTTGGGTCTCATGATCAATATATATTCTACCAGCAATAATTATGAAACAATTTGGTTTATCTAGTCGGATTTGTGGAAAGTTACAATCCAAAGATAGATATTTTATTCTATTTATATACTAGTGTAGTAGCAGAGGGCGTGCAAAATTTACTGTTTAATTCAACGTGTTAGAGGTGAAAACTTATTAATTTGTTACTGAAATATTCGGAGCTAAAAGTGATGAAACCTTATATGATGAATTTCATATTTGATATGCATCATTAAATGATAAGAAAAGAATAAGTGGCATGGAAAAAATAGCGCCAGCAAGTGTGTCTGTTGTCCAAGTGCTAGAAATTTGAGGAGCTAGCAGCTTATAGTTGGGCCACCAGAATCTACACGTGCGAGTGGTATTTCCGGTGAGGACAAACTACATAGACCATTAAATCGAAGTGGAAGGAGTCGACTTATTTCAAGGTAAGTGGTTTGATTTTTTTGCGGCTTTGGATCTAACGATTTAAAACATATTTCAACTTAATTCTACCAGCAATAATTACTTAACTGTAAGCCTTCACTTCAACGATGCGTTGCGGGTAAAACATATTAACTAGATGAATTGTAGAAAAGTCTTATACAATTGTACTTTTTGTTGCTAATGTGCTAGAACATATCTGATTACTTTGTTATATCTAACCTTGTACGAAATATAATTGTGAACCAACTTTGCAATATTACAGTGCAAACAAGTAACTTTGGGCGGTGGTATAGGATAATAAGAAGGGGTTTGGTGTTCTCAAAAGTAAAATGATGAGTGATTATGATTTTTCCATATCTGGGACTCCTCCAGAGCTGGTTGAGGCAGTGAATACTGCTGCATGAGAATTATTGTTTTCAATCATTTATGTAGAAGACTAACAACTCTAAGGAAATGTCATTTACTTACAGTAAGGAAGTGAATAGAAAATCTTGACTTTTTCTTCAAGATTCTAGCGGTTTGCGACAAAATTATTAATTGGTGATCAACATAATATATTATTAGATTTGTAATGTATGGGGAGTACAGTTCATGTGGCAATATGACTTTATACACTCAAATACTTGATGAAGTTAAAAAACTTGAATTAATCGAAATTATAGGCGCGTTATATCCAATGTAATGTAAAATTAGTATTTTTTCAAGAAAAACGTATATATTTAATAAAATAGTTCATCAAAATATTCTAGACGTTGTTTTTAAGTGGCTTGGTCCAATAAGTTCCTATCAATGAATTTTTGTATCATACCTAGAAGTTGAAGCCAATGAAAAGGTTGTTGAAAACGAAAAGTGTTTAAAAATGCTTAAACACGATATACTCATAAATAAAATTTAAATACGAAATTACACAAAATATAACGTACTATTAAAATAAAATTTAGTCTTTATTAAATGGTATAGTTAATACACAGACCTCAAAAATTTTTCCTATGCTGTGTTTGATAAATTGAGCGTTAAGAATGCGTTTTTAGTAAGAGGTCAATCAAAATAAAAAAATATTGAACATCTCATCACCACTAAATGTAATACAAACTCTGAACTGAACTGAAATTCTTCAAAACAGGTTGCGAAATATTAAATTAAATAGTCAAAGGCGACAAAGAATTGAAAAAAAAATCTTTGGATTGAAAAGTGAAGATTGGAAAAAAAATCGGGAAATTTTAATAACAATTTTTTCTATATTGATTCAACTTTTTTTATTTTGGTTGATGTACAATTGAAAGACATTCTTAAAAGATCAAATGAAGCAACAGAATAAAGACAGTTAAGTATCTCATAACGGTTTTGTTAGGCTTGTAATTATATACTCCGTCCTATCAATACATTTTAAAATATCTAAAATCGGTTTAGCTGCACATTCTCACACGCACCTTGTCCTAATTTCTTTCTAATTATTAAAATCACAACCTGAGTAAGGTAGGCCAGTACATGAAAAATATCATTCTGGAATTTTGGAAAAAACTTTTTTTTGTAATATCCCAAAGACGTTCGGTTAAAATTAGTTTACTGAAACATCAACCAATAGCAATAGCTATTTCTTCTTGCTACATTGTCTATTAAAAAGACATAATTCGGCATCTTTTATTGGAATCTGTATCTGTAGAGCAGGGAGGGTGAGTTTAGACCACGTGTGATCCTTTGTACGTCCTCCCGAGGAGCTGTCCTCCTAGGTCATCGTCCATCCTGACATTTCCAGAAAGGTGGACAGGTCACTAGGAGACATCTCCCTTCTGTATACAGTTTCTATAATTTTGGATGGCTCAGAGATAGAGAGAAACAGTTTTATATTTCTCGGGTAAAAATGCTCCTTCTCCTTGATGATTGCAAAATAATTGCGAAAATAATACGTATGAAGCTAAAGAGATCGATAAATACTGCAATTGGGGAATATCAAGAAGGTTTTCGAGTATGAAGGTCAATCGTGAATCAAGAATTCAGAACAACCGCTCAGTAGAAAGTCCACACCTACCTACTGTTTAAAAAAATATGTTTAATACTAATACAGTTTGAGATGATGGTACTATTCGGGACAATCAGCCAAGAACATGATGGCACTCTACGGGATAAATAGCAAATTATTAGATGTCTTTGTTTCGGAGCATTCTATGTTATAAAGGAAGGGAGCTAAGTCATCGAAACTCAGTCTCGAGAGACTTGTTAAATGTAATATTGGATATGATAATGCGTGATGCCTGGCAATTTAGCAAGAGAAAATTGAAATACTGAAACATTTAGGATTTATCCATAAAACTGGTAAAATTAATTTGATAATTATATGAGAAATTTGATTTATGACTGGTTATTGTTCAATCTGGTTTGATTTTCAAACTTCTTCTTATTAGGTATTACAGAAAAAAATTGTTTTCCATTTATTAAGCCTATTTTACATCTGACCTTTAATACTAAGTAGCTTTTTAATGCTACGTACCCCCCACTAAGACATGCATAAACCCATCCCATTCGGTCTCAGTCCGTACACCTTCTTTCCATTCACTATTTTCACTATTAGTAAGTCCAAGTTCGGCATAAAGTTCATTGTTGTTGAGCGATTCCAAGTCCGTCTGACTTGTAAGGCTCAAGACGGAACCCCAATTTATTGGTCTCGTTGTTTCGTCGTCTCCTAATCCCGAATCTGTATCTGGAGGGTTCGAAGGAAATGGAGTAGCTCTTCCCGAACAATTCATATCTCTAAGACTTTGTTCATAATTTGTTTCTGGTACAGAAATCGGCGATAGAGCAGGTAACGATGGATAACTTGGTTCCGGCGGTTCAGACTCCATTTCTCTTTCCAACCTCCTCAACGTGTTACATATTAGCACCGATCTACGCAAAGAAGGATCCGAACATTGTCTATACCTGGCTAATTTGCACATTGAAAGATTTAAAACTGCTAAACGTCTTTGTCGATAACATGGAACGTGACACCACCTCGTCCTACCGTCACAACAACGCGTTCTAGCGGGAGGGGAAGCACCTAACTCTAGATAACTTTTGCCATTCTCTTCGCACCTTATTGTTTGCTGCTGTGGCGGTTGGTAGTACTGCCAGTAATCCGTTTGGGTTTGAAACCTGAAAATTGAACAGATCATTTAAATTTTAAATATTTTCGACACCTTGAAGGGAATTGAGATTTTAAGATTGTTAATATCGTTAAATACATCGGCTTCATTAATGCCTCAGGGAATCATCTAAAGCTAGAATAACCGTAGAAACTTGATGTTAGGGGCGGCGTCTAGTCATTTTTAGTGTAAATTTTATGGTATACCTAACTAATGGGGAAAAATGTAACATGGCGAAAATAAATCGTAGTTATTTTTCGCATTGAAGTGAAATGTTCAGTTAACGAAGAAAACTTCTCTTAGTTTACGAGAACTATAAGTTTAAAGAATAGAACATAAAATTAGCTCCGGAGAAACTGAGTGCATTAAAGATAAATATAAAGCTAATTTTCATTCTCTAGGTGTGTTAAAAAGTCGAGTTATAACAAACCTGAGTGTAAATCATAATCAAGAACCAGAACTAGCAAATTGTTGCAAAGACAAGTTTTAAGTCTTTGTTTGAAGAGAAAATCCGAAAGTTATATAACAGAAAAACATTCAGACATGATAAGAATGGAGCTGTGTCTTGAAACAATTTGACAATAAGTGATCTACAATGTGCTAGAAGTAACATTTACACTGCACGTCAAAAATTGTTGTCCGTTTTGCCAAAATCAATATCGGAGGTTCATGAAGCTTGGAATGAACTTCAACCAAAAACCAACAAATATGAATGTGAATCAAAATTTATTTATATGGACGGTATATTTTCTTACTGCACAAATTATTTCACGATTCACATTTACGATACATGGTTTTTTTTATCCGCCATTATGTACCATCAGTTGTTTGTTTATTAAAAGACAAAAATGTGAAAAACATACAGATTTTGCATATCAAAAATTCAAAGATTATTGTGTATCAGAAGAAATAGTAGATTTTTGGGATGTAATGCAGTGTTAGAAACTTATTATTCTAATAAAGTACCACCCAGTAACGCCACTGTCACGTTATTGTAATCCAGCTCCTCTATTTATTGTTATAAGTTTGGGAAGACCCTACTTACATTGCAAATTATTCAACAATCTACATCATGATGTTTAAATTTTTGCCTCCAATACTCACCTACTATATTGGTATGGTGTAAATCTAGCGGGTTGGGGTACGGCACTGCTACTTCCACATTTTTCATCGTCCGACAATTCATCATCAAACTCTTCGTCATCGAAATCGTCGTCTAGTGTCGTAGGGACGGTTTCTACACCCGTGGACGAAGTGGTGGTGGTAAGCAGGGAGGCGGCTAACGAAGGCGTCGGTGTTCTCCAAGCGTCTGCCGTAGGGACTGCTACCGCTTGGAGACGTGCTATACAATCGTCAGCTTCCCAACGTCCAGTCTTCGCCGGAGGCGTCGACGAGTCCGCTGGTGCGGTTGCTGCTTCTAGTTTTCGTTTACATCCTGATCCTCCACCGCCTGCTGCTACTCCTGTCGTTGTCTGCAAACCCATCATGGCACAGTTCTTAAAACAAAATAATTACATTAATAATGAATATTTTTTTAAACTGGAATGTAATTAAAAGAGAGATATGATAAGTTACGTTGATGGAGACAACAAAAAATGTCGAAAAACCTGGAAAACTCAAATGTCTTGGATTATTAAAGAAAAGGAGCTAGGAAATTAGATAGAAAACGTTCTGAGAAAATGAAACAAGAAACCGTAAGGTAAACATAAACTTACGTTAGTTTCCGCTTTATAATGAACATGGAACACATATTATTATATTTCAAAGTATACTATATTCTACCGTATAAATTAACCATGGAGGTATCGATAATGAAAGGATACCCACAGGGAGGAGACTTGTCACCTTTGCATTCACTGGCCCTGAACCAGTATTTGGAATATTAAAAATTGCTGTACGTGGTTGTACATCTCGGTGGATTCAAACTAAACACCAGACGGACTGGGTCCTCGTGTCAAAACAGGAACACAGCAAACTCCTGATCAAAAAACCCTCGGAGTCGCAGACTAACGAGTTATTAAACCTCAAAATATACAATATTCTACCATATAAAATATTACTAGAAAATAATGGAAGAAAGCATGCATAATAAATAATGAGCATCCCAAAGAGAAGTGAACACATAAACTCCAGCAACCAGGGTTTCTATTTAGTATTCACGAACAGTGAGTCAGTGAGTGTGAGCTCCTACGAGAGTAAATACTTATAAAGTGAGCATGCGGGCTATCTCATAATTTTGCAATTTCGAGAAAGCGCGCATGCGCACCCAGTTCGTTATTTCACAAGACGATGAAGACTTGGGATATGTGGTACTAAAATGAAGCTGATGATAGCAACTGCAGTAAAACTCACTACACATTATAGAAATACATGTAAAAATTGTTGGTTAGGTTATTTTTATCCAAAAAACAAATTGGCGAAGATTAAAGCCTTGTCGAATAATTACTTTGTTTAGGCATATGCAGATCAAAGGAAAAAGTCGACAAGGGAAACAATCACGTGCTTTAACTTCTGAAATTGATTTTGGACAAACTTTACAGAGTCAGGATCCAGGTTTTGTAACCATTTCAATTAATATCTTTATTTATTAATTATAATCTGCCCTGTAGTAAGTTTAACTAGAAAAAAAGATTTGTGATATCCAGGTTAGACATACATAAGCTAGAAGAATTGGGAGAATTTGTCAAAATTTAGGGACAGCACACAACATAGACTGAAGAATGAGCAAGATGTGTGGGGGTTTATGGCTTTATCGCGCCCTAGGCATCAGTAAGGATTTTGGGCCCTCTTGATCCATTATTGAAAAGAGGACAAAGGAGGTAAGACATGCTTTCAGATATATATA
>CAJUYI010006913.1:0-12973 GCA_910591695.1 Galerucella pusilla
TGAACAAGCTGATGAACTCGCAAAAAGAGGTTCAGCAACAGTATATGCTGGACCAGAACCAGCTCTTGGGACCACAAAAAAGGTAGTGCGAGCGCAAATACAAAAATGGCTACAAAGCCAACATAGACTTCATTGGAGGAACACTCCGAAACAGGTACACAGCAAAACCTTCATAGGTGACACATGTGCAAAGCGGGCCAAAGAACTACTGAATATCAGCAGGAATAAGCTAAGAATTATTGCAGGTTATCTAACAGGTCATACCCCGTTAAAAGATCACCTGCATAAAATGGGGTTATATAACGGGGACCTCAGCTGCAGACTATGTGGCATGGAGAACGAGACCGTGACCCATATCTTGTCTGAATGTGAGGCACTGCACTCGAGGAGACGGGCAATCTTCGGAGAGGCCAATGTGCCACCTGAAGTATATGGCACACATCCAATGGACCTATACCGTCTACTCGAAGGTACGGGGATAACTGGATGGGTGGACTAAATATGGGAGCAGAGTACAATAAGCCAATAGGCTGCAGTGCTCCCGGCATCTGAACGGCTCCCAAAATGGAAAAAAAAAAGTATATTGAAGATTAATCTTCAGAACCTCCAAGTGAAGTGATGTGGAACTACGAAAAGTAAAACTAGATGTCCATTGGTGAGGAAGGTACTTAATAAAGTAATAATCTATTATTTATTTATTTCAAATTACAGAGTCATCAAATATCACGGAGAAAGCGAAATATGGCCAAAAATCAATTTCGAACCTGAAGATGATGCATTAAGGCACTGGAAAAATTCACATGAATTACGATATATTCAACGTTTTTGAGCCGAACAATATATTTTTTCAATTGAAGAGTATATTGGTTTCACTTGAGTAACTCACACACAATATTCTTGAATCAATACTACGAATTCTGGAAATAAATGCACAGTTGAACGAAATTAATGATTATTTTTAAATTTTAACAGTCTGGTATTCAACCAAATATGTGTTCTAGAATTCAAGGATATATTTGCTTCATTTGATTGAATAATATTCTTGAATATATATAATTCTTCATTTGCTTCCATTGTGGAATACATTCTTGGATGTAAATAAATTATTCTCGCATGAAATGAACCCGAAAAATATAAAAATCGACTTTGTCAAATGTTTTCTGGTATCAAACAAATTAATATTGTTTTTGGAATCCAATCAAACTAGCGTTTTCTTTCAAATGATAGGTTAACTCCGCTATATTGAAATAAGATATTTGCTGACTGAACTCAATTCTATTCGATTTAATATTTTTTAGTTGAGCCAAAGTATGAGTGATTTGTATTGGTGACAAATAATTGCTTGGTTCACGGATTGTGTTAGGAGCATTATATAGATCCATAAAAGGGTATAGTTCTATTCACGATCTAAGAAATTGACCTGACCTGCGATTGGATAATGACATGAATGAAGCCATAAAAGTATCAGCTGTGACAGGGTCGTATTTATTTTGGTGGCGAATAATAGATCTGAAATCTGTATAAGACTGTGGGGTCATTCACTCACTACTTTTTCTTTTTCATCACGTACAGTGCATCTCCTGCACGGTAAATACAAAAAAATTTATGGTTCGATTTCATCTCAAGCATAAGTCAAGTCAGTGAAAAGAACTATACGCTGATGTAGCAATATCGGATTGGTGCAGGAAGGTTTAATATATTCTGCATATTCCTTATGAAGTATTTATCATTACTTTTATTAGATGTGGGTATAACAGTAAAAGAACCAAAAAGTGTTTTTTTTTGTGTTGTTAAATGGCGATAAGTTAAATTATTCCATAACTGCAATGACAATAAATGCAGGAAATTTTTGATCTTGACAAATATTCAGGAACAAATAATATGGTTAGCTCTTGATCTAAAGCTGATTCTTAGTGCATTACCTAATTGCCCATCTCTAAAATCTTCCCAGTGAAGCCATATTTGCTGAAAAATAAATTAGATCGTTCCACATAGCACAGAAAGTCCTTTTTATTGCAAAAGTTATGCCAGAAAGTAAGTCTGAGAAGAGTTCCTCGTAACAAAGTGATATGATGATTAGGTTAAATGGGGAAGAATAATACCTCGTTAGACATTCATTGAAAAGTTTCGAGTCATTCCGTTTTGTCGGATGAAACGATTTGAGCTTTTGTAATTTAATGTTCTACTTTTTGGAAAGTTACGGCTCATTTTGTGGTTCAAAGCATTTTCTTCTTATTAACCTTTGTTGCTTTCAACTAATATTTTTACATCATGCGAATTATGAAACATTCGCATGAATTTACTTTTGTGATTTCATGCTCAAAATACCGTTATACCAGTTTCCACCAGTTTTGTTTATAACTGAATTACTTAGGTTATTATTTTTTATACAGAGAAAATTCCAACAATCTGCTTATCATTCAAGAGATGAGTGATATTTTAATATTATATTATTTCACAACAGTTGTGAGTAACTCATTACGCAGGAAGTGGAAAATAGAATAGCAACTCGTGTAACGTACTATACTTTTTTTACGCCCATCTATTTTCATCCATGAAATAGAGAAAATAGCAATAATTTAAACTTTATTACAATAGTTGTTAATAACGATTAAACAATTATTGTAAGTCGTTGGTGCCTCATTATTGAACGGTGGAATTACTCAAGCTGGGTATTTTCTAACACATTGAAGAAACGGTTGGTGAAGTCTGGCATTAGTTTCAATTTTAACATTATTGTGAGTACCTAGATTTGACAAAGTTAAGGTCTAGAGAGTAAATTGAATCGAAAATGAATACCTATATATCTGATGGGATAACTTTCGAGACGTCCCACAAAACGTACAACTCGCATATTTAGAAAATAATAACTAACAATTAACTATATCTCCCGACTCGCTATCAATCAAAATGATGAAGAGGAATATCAGGTTAGGTATTTTCCGAACTGTTTAGGCAGACCTAGCAATCTGTCCAATATAAGGTATTTTCAGTCTCTTTTGGAACGGAGATAGCAGTTAATCCGATCAAGGTATTGTCTAACTAGGAAACAAAGATTCCACAAAGTTGGGGTCCAAAAAGTAAATTCATTTAAAAATAGATACCCATATATCTTTTTTGAATCATCAATCGACATTTTTATCATGCTAATGTTCTTTATAATAAGTCTCAACAAAAAAAAAACTCATTCAAACGAATTGTGAGTTATACGCCTGTTGAAATTCTTATATATGTATTGTGACAGAAAATTTAATTCACAGCACTAAGCAGAAGAAACATTGCATTGCGGAGCTCACAATAATTTGAAATCGTCTACGTAGATTTTCTTTTTGTCAAAGCTCTATTCCATTGTTCGTAATCGGCTCTTTTTTATTTTCATTCTAATGGAAGTCAAGTTCTCTATTGTCGGGTAAATTTTCCAAGTTGTTTGTTTGGAAAAGTTGGTATAAGCTTTTTATTTCCAATTAAATTGAGGAAAAACAAAACAAATATTCATAAATACTCGTTGATTGTTACGATATGTCATTCCCAGTTAATCACTCTTACTGGATGAATCCACCTCAATATATCCTTTTTTTTCGGGCTGATGGGAAACTCATGTTCGAATGGGTCCCAACCAAGCTCGCCGTTACTCCCGCCTAGGAAACACTACCCTAGCATACGTCAAGGCGGGCAGCGGTCCTTCACACACTCTCCGTCATCTACTCCCTTCGATCACTTCCACCTCTCATATACCTTCTCGTTCCTAATCATGCTCTCCACTAGATCCATCTGTAACACCCTCCATCCATCCTCAACATTTTTTCTTTCCGCGGTCTGCTTCCTCCTTCCTCCTACTTGCCCAGACTCGTCCCCTCTGAGGGGTCCAGAGGGTACCTCCCATCTTTTCCATCTCCGTCTACATCAACTTTCTTCCGTCCCCCACTACAATCTGCCTCCCCTGGCTTGTGTCCCCTTTCCCCACATACCCTACAAAGGAAGGCTTGCCGACAGTCTCTGGCCATGTGCCCCACGCTTTTACATAGCCAGCATTTCTCCATCTTCTCCACTCTCCTTGCCTTACATCCTGCTACCTGGTGGCCCTTCACTCAACATCAAAAACATCTGCCTCCTCTCTCCCCTCTATAATATTTACCCTACTCAAGTCCAGCTTAATCTCCCGCTTTCCTAGTAAAGCTTGCGCTTTCTCACATTCCATCCTCATCACCGCCATTTTCATGCCGTTCCTCTCCCTCACCACTTTCATTACCCTTGCCCCTTCCCCAATTAACTCCTCTATTTTTTTCCTTATCACTTCATCTTCAATCCACGTGTCTATCTCCAGCATCTTAATGGTTTTTGTTGCCCTATCCGCTTCCACCGCCTAAGCTCCTATTACCCTTTTCACATCCCTGACCTCAAACCCTTCATTTGCTTTTATAACCACCTCCCTGTTCCTTGAGACTCTAAGTCTATCCAGCCACTTTCCTTCCATCTCCCTCAAACCCTTCTTAATCCTTTCTATCCCCTCCTGATTGACATCTCCAATATCCTTCAAGATTACCGCCTCATTCCTGACATCCTTTTCCTTTTCCCTATCTGTATTAATTGCCACCTCCGTCCCAAAAGCTCTCACCCACGCGATCATCTTCCTCAGCATCTCCACATGCTCAAGCCTGTGTAGCCCAACGCCGGCCTTGCTCCCCACTTCCTCAAACAGTCGACTCATCATATCAAACATCTTCCTCTCATCCCTATAATCACCCTACATCCGACAAATCAACTCCTCCGCGTTCATCCTTGTACCTTTTCTTTCCGTAGTGTGTACCTCTTCAACCCAATCCATTTCCTCTCCTTTTTGTCCTAGCATCGGGAACCTATCGCTGAACATCTTCTGTATCCCCTTCTCCATTCCACTGTCTTCCTTAGTCACCCATACCACTTTCATATTTTCATCCCCTAGCATTGGATTTCCCACCTTCACCTCTATTCCCCTCCCTCTTTTCATCATTCCAGTCCTTATCTCTAATATCCATCCATACATCCCAGTCTCTTTTCCCCTCCTCCCATCGTGTTTGCATTCTCTCCTTCCTACCTTCATTACCCCTCAACATCTCTAATTCCCTGACCCGCCCCTCTGCCCCCGACTTCTGTTCTTCCAGCCTTTCCACCCTTTACTCCAGTCGCCTTACCATCTCCTTCAATCTCTCTACACTCTCCCTCTCTTCCTCTTTCCCACTCTTCACTTCCTACCTTCCTTTCTCCTTCTGTTTCCTCTTCTGCTCCTTATTCTCCAGAGGCGATACCACTTTCCTTTTCACCCTGTATCGCTCCACTCACTTGTCTCTCCCGCCTTATCAGGTGTTCGTTTCACTAGCCTCGATTTCCTAAAAATTCAATTTCCTTCTCTTTCTTCCTCCACTGCGCTTTCTGTTCCTACATCCCACGAGTAGCTAGGGAATTGAATGTCCACCACCACAGAGCTCCGCTTGTGGTAGTGAGGCTGGGTACTCCGGGAGGTCACCAGGTATCCCGGAATCACCGTTACTGACTGACTTTCGCGCAGCCATACATCCATTGTTACATCCATTGCTCCAACGTAGATTACGGATTGTTTTATCGAGGTTTACTCCTCTAGGCTTTTTGTCACGGTTGCCTCCGGACGCAGTGGCCTCCGCTGCCTACAATCACACCAACATAGCTGCCTTCCCTATGCTGCTGGTTTATTATCGAGGTTTACTACTCTATTCCCTTCGATCCGCGAGCAACTATTCGGGTTCCTATACTGGAGCCTTATTTATTGCTTATCCCGAGGGTTGGTCGGTCATGAGGCCCTTACAGCTCGAAGAGCACGAGTCCCTTGACCACCCACTTCCTCTGGAGACACGCTATCAGCCATTGGGACGCGCCGTGTCGGGTAGGACAACCCATCTACGGAGACTTGTACGAGAGATTAGGTGTGAATCACTTCCAGCCTCCCTCATCCAACCCTCCGAAGCACGGATCTTAGGATCTTAATAGATCCTGGCACCGAATAATAATCAATATTATTCGGTGATTCTGGTGACCTGGACCAGGATCACGACAAATAGAATTTTATTTCAGTGACGTCACGTTACCTAACAACCGTTTCACATCGTTTGCAGGCGATAAATTGGAATCATGACACGGGATCTAAAGCGAAGAATTGACTTCATTCTTCAAGTCTTAAGATGGAAAAGTAGAACCAGAGCTAAAGCAGTTTAGAAAATGTCAAATAACCAAAAAGTGTTTTGAATTCAATACTATTAATCCGAAGATTGCCGAACCTAGATTTCTATAATCGCAAGAGATGTGACGTGATACCAAATTTCAAGATTATCGCCAGCTTCTATTTGTCGTGATCCTACCACAGTAAAGTTAATTTTTTCTAGGTGAGTCTATTAGGTTATCCACTATGACTCGCGGGGTGTATTGAGACTAATCTAGCTGGCTAATATTATCCTCCTCAACAATTCCAGTTTCTCTATAGTGGGATTAACACTTGTCCCAATTCCTAATTCCCAGAGGGAAATGAAAAATTTCGAACTGCTTCCCGACTCCTATCTTTCATATCCTCATGTGAGGCCAGAAAGATCACCAGCTCTTACAGTTTTAGGTTTCCACTCACGGGGAAGAGTTTCGAAGACACGTCTAACTACAGAAAGCCTGGATATGTGCATTGCGAATGATGGCAGACATTTTTAGTAGTTTTGTATCTGTATCTGTAGAGTAGGGAGGGTGAGTGTGTAGGCTCACAGCACTTAGGCCACATGTGGCCCATTGTACATCCTCCCGAGGAATTGTCCTCCTAGGTCATTGTCCATCCTGTCCTTCTCAGGAAGGTGGACAGGTCACTAGGAGACATCTTCTTTATATCGGCAGGTGTAGGCCAAGACTCACCAAACACACACTCTCTTATTGACGATAACTCCGGACACTCGCATAAGACATGCCTGACAGTTTCATCTTCCTGTTCACACATCCCGCTTAGAGGTGTGTCCACTAGCCCCATGGTATGGAGGTGTTTCCTTAGTTGACAGTGACCAGTCAGAAATCCTACTGTTAAACGTACGTTTTTCCTGGTCATCGTCAAATATTTCTTCGGCGCCAGCTTCCCAGGGTCGCCCAGGGTGATCCTGGCAAGTCTGCATCCTTTGATTCCATCTCATCTCTTAAGTCGTTAGGCCGTAGGTGTCACTGGGTCCTAGAATTTTTAGTCCAGCGGCTTCCCTGGCTAAAGAATCAGCAAGGCGATTTCCTTTACTCCAGTCGTGCCCTTTAACCAACCTCAGGATAATATTGTTACCTGCCGAGGCGTCAGCTGAATCTTGGTGGCACTCTAGTACTATCCTCGATATAACACGTTGTCTTTTCAATGCTAATAGAGGTTGTCTACTATCAGTGCAGATTATTAGGATTTTTCCAGAAATTCCTTTTCTGGTTAGTTCTTTTGTGGCAATTGAGATACCAGCCAGTTCTTTTTGAACCACGCTGGTATTGTTTCTCATTCCCCACTTAATCTTTAGGCTCAGTGCTCTCGAGTGAACTCCACATCCGGAGCCTTCTTTTGAGTAGTTGAAATAATTGAATAATAAGTGCATTCCGTGAATTTCCTCTTCCTATATTGTGAACAACGCATTTTTACACTGTTTTCACAGACGTAACAATTACCAAAAAGGCATCGGAATATATTGGTTATCAATTTTTATGTCAGATAGGGACCAAACATTTTAAGAACCTAATATTTTCCGATAACAGTAGCTGAAACACTAATGAAACATTGAAATAATGCAAAAACCATTTTTTTGGCTACATTTTCCAATGAATTGAAGAAAAAGAATAACTCCACACGAAAGATACAAAAGACAATTATAAATATTACTCACGAAATTTGGATAGATAAGTGTTTTATCGATTTTTACAATTTTTTTATGAAATGTTCTGACTCCATGATAACTCCATCTCTGACCAAGTTTTCTATTACCTACTCTCGTAGGTACTTCAGGAGCCTTCTGACTTCTTTATATTGTGAAACATATGCAATTTCCTTTTTTTTTACACTCTCTGCTACATAACTTTCCGCTATATATTTGTAAATTTCCCTTCGACATGTCACTGGAGAGATAAGACATCAACTCCAGTATTCGCTCATGAAGTGTCCAGTATACTACTTGAAGTTCTCGAAGTTCAGAAATTTATAAATTTTACTTGGAATTGGAGGAATCAAGTAATTCCCGACAGACTGGCTTGAGCACTCTCCATTTTGATGTCACTGTGAGTTTACGTGCCATTTCATTTTTGGAATCATGCTTTAATTCGATATTGTCCATTTTCATTGCACAGAGATCACTAGAATGGCACCCCCATTATCATCTAAACCTTCCTAATTAAATTAATATTATCGAGAACTTTAGAGAGGAATTCATTCACATTTTTTTTGTCAAACAGATTTTATTTTTTGGGTTCATATCCGTCATTTATTCTTTTTAAAAATGCTCGAAGCTTGGGATACTTGGAAATATCTATGTTTTTCTTTATGAAAAGGGTGGACTTAAGCATGGAATATTTATACCGTCAACTTAATGGAGACTTCAATATAGCAGATTTTCTGTTTAAGTACGCCAAAAGAGGAAGGTATCTGGTAGCAGTCTTTGTTTAGCAACATTTCTTGGAGTATTAAAACGTTGCTCCATACCTCTCCTTTGATTTTTCTGGCAGCAGGGACAGACAAGAGATTTTTTGCTGATTCTTCTATATCCATTTGAATGTTATACGAATCAAAGTTTACACTTTTCTCCAATTTTTGATGATAAACCGTCAGCCGGACGATGTTGATAAAATAACAATGGTTATAGGTCTGTTCGTAGAGCAGTCACAAACGGTTGGAAACTGGACGACTCATGCGCAGTGAATAAAAATCGTCGTCAAAAAGACTCTGCGCATGAGTCGTCCAGTTTCCAACCGTTTGTGACTGCTCTACGAACAGACCTATTGACACAGTACAGGAACGAACCAGTATGTTATCTCGTGACGTTACACTGCCGAGCTCTCTGTGACCTACAACGTCGTTCGGATGAGTATCTCATCCGGCGGCCAGTGCTGTGCTGCGATCCAACTGAAGTGCCAGTGGTGAATTTGTGAATCGAATTATTTATTACACCTTATATTTTCACAGGGTTTTGGTATTATTCTTATAGTTTATAAGCATTTTTTTGCAATGGATACCATTGAATAAAAGAAAACGGGTATTGTGTGTGTAGTTCGTGGATGTAACAATAAATATTTTAATTGTGATGGAAAATTATACCTTTCTCCAAAGGATTCAGATGTAACAATAAATATTTTAATTGTGATGGAAAATTATACCTTTTTCCAAAGGATTCAGAAAGGTGAGAAACTGTTATTATAATACTTTATTATTTGATCTTCATATTATACTCGTATTTATGAGCCTTAGTTTCATGCATTGATTTAATTTGTTGTTTCTGTTTCAGAGCTAAAGTTTGGCTCGAAGCATGCGATAGGCCTGACTTGATGCCAAAAATAGAAACTCTATACAATAGTAGTCATCGTTTATGTGGTGCTCATTTTGAACCAGACATGATTATGCAACCTCATAAAAGAAAACTTCTTTCAAAAAAGGCTATTCCAACAATATTTCTTTCATCAAATATTGCAATGCCTAAAGACTTCCAGACAAATGAATTATCGGAAAAGAATTTTGTTCGCTACTTTTGTGGTTATTTAATTAAAAAATGTTCGGAATGTTCGTACATGCAGCGTATGTGAGACGTATTCACAAGCGTATCAGAATTTAGACGATTCGTCTTTATACTGTTACCTTAGAGCTTATGAAAATACGAATAAGGATACTTTTGGAAAGTTGAATATGCCGCATGAAAATTTTGTACAATACATCTCATTATTAGAAACATTATTCAATGAAACTTTTCTTCAGGGTACGACTATATTACACATTAAAATTTGTCAATAAAAATTTTAAAAATCCTAACAAAATGAAAATTGTAATATGGAAAAACCAATAAATATTTGGTATAAGACTATTGTTTCATTCACTCATCAGTGTACTGTTCTACAATATTCAAGAAAAAATATTTAACACGTTCAAGTCATTTTGAAACTTATGCCACCTACGCCTATGGTAAAATGAATCGTAACGCGATCCGTTCAAGGTCATCAAAAGCTCTGGCAATTTATGAATGAAATTTATCAGAGTTATACTACTGGTTCGTTCTTATACTGTGCTTATGACGTACGCTTTGGAAACCGGTCAAGGCTATTCATATTTTAATGCAAGAAATATCAAATTGCATTATCAAAATTGCAAGAATAAATTCTGAAGGGAGAAGGAAAATTCTCTTATACTTCACGAGATGTGAAAACTGCCAGTCCTCGCTATCGCTCGAGCACAAAATCGTTTTTGATTAGTAAATGTTACTTGCATCCCTCATAGTTTGAAAAAATATTATAAGCAGCTCCCTCAGTTTTGTTTCGTTATGTAATGTTAATATAGTATTGTTTTGTGAAAGGTTCTCACTTGTTATTTTATTTTAAAAACAATTTTAACAACAAAATGGGTACATTTGGGTACAGGTGAGTATTGTTCGTATGGTTTGTTAATTTTCATTCTCAAGTCTTACTTGTTAGCGGTTAAGCTGCCGTCCAATTTATTGTCTCAGAAATTCCATTTGTATAAAATTTTCCACTCTGAAAGTAGGTAAGTATTGTAATGTTGTGTATTTAGGTTACTTGCATCCCTTATAGTATAAAAAGCTATTATAAGCAGCTCCCTCAGTTTTGTTTCGTTATGTAAAGTTAATATATTGTTTTGTGGAAGGTTTTCACTTGTGATTTTATTTTAAAAACAATTTTACCAACAAAATGGGTACAGCTCACTGGGTGAGCCAACAATCATCAACTCTCTGGGATAACAAGATATATCAGTTCGCGGTTTCAACAGTTAATTTTATCTTAATCGTTTTCTTTTGAGCTAGTTAAATTTTTACCATTTGAAATTTTAAGGAAAAATTATGAAAAGAGCTATTTGTTACATAATGCCGTCTAGTTATCGATTGAAAAATTTTAAGAGCTGTTGATATTTTTGCTCTAAGCTCTACGTTACAGTCTTTTTCATGTCAACGGAACAACACACCCCCACTACTTTGAAAAAGGTGATATAGAAAAATTACTTCAACAAAAGCTGTAAAATATGAACAGTAGTTTTGAAAGTTGATTTTTGGTATCCATCATTTATTGAGGGCTGTTTCGTCAAAATTCCGATCATATTGGTAGGCTAAAGATCGCGCCATCTAGTGCGAAAGAAACTTTAGAACATACGGATTCTAAGATTATGGTACCTCGTTACCCTTATTGAATCACCCGTTACAATAAAATTGAGCATTCTCCCCAAGTTTAGCAATAATAACATATTCCAGTGTTGACGTATAATCAGCTCAACGCTTCTACAAGCTTTTGTTAAGTGCAGACAAATAAAATACATATTCTATATTTTCTGGAATGTACGAGAGGATTGGTTTTGGCTTTGTGAACAAGCGAAACTTTTTTAATTTGCTTTCATAATTTGTGCGGTGAACAAGGTTTATTTGCCACGAAATATTTGTACGTCCTCGTTCCTTGTTTTTTTTTTGTTGAGAGTTTGTACGTCAAAACATGTAAAACGGTTTTTTGTCGAGCCTCTCCATCGTTTTTCGACACAACGGAATTTTAAAATTTATTTAGTTCACAAATGAAATTGAATGATCTGGAAATACTATAAATCGCAAAATTACGAATATGTGGTGTTGGAACGTCATTTAAAATAAGTTACTTGCGCCACAGATTCTTAAGATAGCACACTTTCAATATGTTAAATTTTTCAAAGCTCGAATGAGTTTAAATACCATAGATAAAACTGCAACTTTATATCGATGCCAGAGAGTCGCCATCCTAATTTTTTCTTGAAAAAACAAACTAAGTATTATTTTTTTTGGATTCATGGACATTCCCAGAAAGGTAAGTATTGTTCGTATTGTTTGTTGATTTTCATTTTCAAGTCTTACTTGTTAGCGGTTTAGCTGCCGTCCAATTTATTGTCTCGGAAATTTCGTTTGTATGAAATTTTCCACTCCGAAAGTAGGTAAGTATATAACGTCCCAGTGCATTTATGCGAAAAGATGCATTTATTTATATGAAGAAAAAACAAAGTGACGCCAAAAAAACCAACCTGACCAAATGCAAAACGATAGAATACGAAAAACAACATATTTATGTTATATACCAAGGAGAACAAAATGATACCAACCCTAAATTGTATTGAAAAGCGGTTAATAATTGAAGAAACAAGTACATTATGTAGCCAAATAAGTTTGTGGAGTGCTAGTTCTCTGATGGATTCAAAATATATTTTTCAAATAAATAGCTTACGAATGTGACATTATAATTGCTCATATTTATACAACCTGATAATCGTTCACGAAATGTCGAAATGCTACTGTCTCATCCGAAATATCTACATTATACTTTCTGTTCATTGGTATAAAGCCTGCAAGCTGTGATATGCTACTCAAACCAGTAGTATAAGATGGACAATAGTAGTCTAAAGTGTTTCGCTGTAGGCTGTACTACTCTCCTCTATGACGGTATTTTCCCAGTGGTTACCCATCCAAGTACTAACTGCGTGTAGCACTGCTTCACCGTAATTATTGCATCAGATGCGTTCAACTTCAGTGCTGGGAAGACGCCGAAATGAAAGCTTATTGCGAAAAATGTACAAATCTAATTAGAAGTTTAATCGTCTAACCTGAATTCAGCTTTCTTTCTGTGAAATGTTGATGAATATCTGAACATCTTCAGTTTCATTCGTTATTTGAACATCTCAATTAGATAGGAATATTTAACGAATTGTGCGGATATTTGATCGTTCTAAAAACGTTGTAGACTCCGTTTCACATAA
>CAJUYI010006914.1:0-12973 GCA_910591695.1 Galerucella pusilla
CTTCTAGGAAACTTTTCTGCATAACGCGTAAAAGCTGCACTAGAGTTTCCTAAACACTCGCCTAAAGTTAATAACATGTCGGTGTATTCAACATTTGAGTACATTTTGTTCAACAATATCTAATTTTACAAATAACAAGGTTTCAAAACTCTATTTATTGTTGACTTATTGTCATAACAATCAATAAATGTCAATTTTACATGGCAAACTTAGAGAAAAGCGAACTTTATCATTAGTTTATACCAGGAGCGATTATTACTTCATAATTTTCAAATCAAAATATTCCGAAAACGGTACATAATATCGAGTTTCACCAAGAGTACCTTTTTGGTGTAAAATTAAACGATGTTTATGTTCACTTGGAGTTTTGACTAATAGTTCTACCCTTAAAAAAGTTATGTTGAATAATACGTTGTATGAATCGTGTAACTAGCGCCCTCTATGAGAGTTAGATATAAAAACAATTTCATGGGATATATCAGCTTCCAAAACATATTCGTATGAAATTTCATTGCAATGGTGCCAGTAGTTTCGGCAAAATCGTAAGAAATGTGTAATTTTTCATTTTCTTCAATGCCCTTTACCTTCAAAACGGATGGCGTTAGAAAAAAATTTCACTAAGCCAACCCCAATTATTTTTCTGTTTTTTACCTATCCTAGAGACGGTGTTACCTTTTTTTGAAACACCCTGTATATATCCTTTTTTTTCTATTCATATACAGGGTGCATCACGACCAACGCGATGGATGTTTATAGCGAAACGGTGAAAGTTTTGAAATGTTTGCCACTTTAGTAGTTTGTACATTCATATAGGCTACATTTTATGATTATTTTGAAATATGAAGGATGTTCCAATAAAGTGCGGTGTAGACTCCGTTTCACATGAGAACCCACTTGGAGAATTCAGTCGTATGCGCGAAGAAGCTGCACATAGCAATATCTGAACATCAATATCGGTCAAAGCCTTAGGGTTAGGGAGATAGGAATCTGGATCTTCAAATACTCAAGTAGGCAGATCCAATATTTTCTGGAGAATGTTTGACAGTTTCTAGGCGATTTTTTTATATTTCTTTCAAATCAAATTTTCCCGTAGAAAAAATAGTGTATGCAACTCTCATGTAATGGTTATTAATACACTGGCATTAACCGTACGAAACTTGCCTTTGGCTCGTTTCGTATCCCGGTTAATGCTCGTGTATTAATACATTTATATAATCTGCATTAAATAACAAATTAATACAGGAAGAAATGACTGAAATGTGATAAAAATCTTTCTGTTTAACAATTACATTTGATGGCAACACAATTGAAGAACAATTTTGAGATTGAAAATATAATTATTGCATTATTGTAATGAATTAAATATAATATATTCATGATTGAATTTTCACTTAATACAAATAACTTACGACTTATAAAAGATATAGAAAATTTCTATGGAGATAAATTAAAGTCAATAAAACGCTTTACTGAAATATCCCATAATTTTTTTCCAAACTGGGTTGGAGAGTCGAGAAATTGAAAAGATTTCAAAATTCACTTTAACCTTGAATTACTTTGAGAAGAGTGAAAATATCGGAAAATTATAGGTGTCCTTTCTTGTGAGGAATCAAATTTTCTACAAGAATATATTCATTCCCGGGTAACACCTAATATTTTATAAAAACGAAGACAAGATATATTGAACGTGTAAAACTCAATTTAAACTACGAACAAAAAAAACAACAATTATGACAAGAGTAAGTGAACGATAACAACAAAATCACTAACCACAATACAATATTAAAATATCATATTGAAATAATACAATCCTAAACTAGAAATTGCCTAAGAACGTACCCAGATATGTTAAAAAAAATCCACATCCAACCTGTTTGTTTGTTTGGATAAAATTCTGTTAATTGCAGTAAACCTTCCATAATAATTATGTTGACCTATTAGGGACATGTACACAAATGAGGAATAGTATTTGTGGGCAGTCTATATAACGAAAAAGTATGTTGAAGGGAGAATTTTATATCAGCATGACATCTACGAATTGAAAGTTTTTCCAGACTGAGATAATCTCGTATCTCTTGATATGTAATAGTTGATACAGGCATTCCGATTTCAAACAACATTATACCCAATGAATCTTTTTTGAACTTCCTCCAAGTTCTTCAGATGACACTGGTAGGATGGTGACCAAACTGGTGAACAGTATTCCATCAATAACCTGACTAATGTAAAATGTATATCTCAGCCCTTTCGCAGTACTGCTACCTATAGGAGACATAAAACTCCAAAGTGTATGACAATTTTGTTTTCATGTTATGGGAAATAGGAATTTTGAATGCGGGACCTCTCAATATGAATATGAAGGTTTAAAAATTTTACAAGATTTTATCTCCGTTATGCCCAACAATATTTTTAGTATATTCAAATGGAGAAAAATTATCAATTTTCTTGAAACAGCTTAGTGCGTAATATATGCAGACAATGATAAAAAGTAAAAACGCAAACAGTGGAATTCGCACCGACAACCTGCATCTTATCGACCACATGCAGCTTAAAGCCCAACAATGACATATTAAAATACTGTTCACAATATTTGCCCCTAAACAAATTATCGATATTCTTGAATTTTGGAAATTGGAGAAATTGAACACCTTGTACAGTCGATACGTGTATTGAAAATGAAAAGGTGATTAACAAATATTGGGATATCTTTATTGTTGATAAACCTTATTTACACTTGTTGGTAGAATATCTCTTATTTGGGGCATTTATTTGACTGTGTGCTACTAATAATAATGTATTCAATAAATTCAATTGAAAAACGGTTCCCCAATTTTGTTTTTTGGAGCAGATTTACAACTACTGATAGTGCCGCTGGTCGTTTAAGTTAGATCAAATAATCATGTAATGATTCTACATCATCTTCGTCAAAGCAGCATAGCATATTAAATATTGGTGAATTATCTATATACTCCTTGTGGTGAATATATGCAAAAATGATACGTACAATCTCAAATATTTATTTCTCAACCTCACTGATATCCTAAAATCCGTCTCTTAATTATTGGTTACATTGACATTCTAAAGTATTCAAGTTTAAAACAATAAAATGTGTTTTGCTTGTTTCTAAATAGGTACTACGCTTTAAATTCTCAGTTCCTAACAATAATATTTTAGATAACGTTCAAATTGATATATTTTCGACTTTTTAGACAAATTTATCACACAAATACAACACTAACCTAGACAATTTAAACTTTATTGATACGCTAGTGCTCCAGATAACAAATTTTAATGGTTCGATAAAATTTTATTCAATTGTTGACACAGCCAGTTGTTACTTTTACATAAAATTCAAGGTTCCTCTAATTTCCATGGTAAATTATCGTTTATTGATAAAAGTATTTCCAATATTTCAACTATATTCTTTATTTATTCATGCCTTGGAATGAACGGATATACGTTAACACAAGAAAGTAATTGCTTTGACCATAACTAATCCCAGTGAATTAATATACTGCAGTCAAGTTCACATTACTAATTAGTGTGATACAGTTATCTAAATTCATCAAAAACAACAAATCCAAATCTCAAAAGTTAGAAAAATCAGGAATTTGTGAATTAAAATGTGGTAATGACAACTGTGAGGAAGTTTTTATGGGTAGGACTTTTAGGAATTTCAAAACTAGAATTTCAGAACACAGTAGCTATGACAACTGAAAATCCAATTCCAACTACTCAAATCATTTATTAGCAAACCCACACACTTTAGAGTCAAGCTTCGAAATTTTGTATGTAGAGCCTAAATCCTTATAATTAAATCTTTTAGAAGCTCTTGCGATGAATAAAAACAAATATTCAGATATTCTCCTTAACGACTAAATAGATATCAACAATACCCCCTCATTAACCCTGCGTCACATATTATGTGGGGTTTGACAAACCCCAACTGCCAAATATCACTCTCAAAAATGAAACAAATGTGAACTTATGCGCACGCATGTCCCAATAGCTTATCCTAATAGCCCAAGTATGTGGGCACCAACAAATTCAGGCATTGCCGTAGTACACCGAAGACAGTGAGTGAAGCTACACGCGACTCTGTAAGTTGTTATTTCTGACTCATTTGAATCGGAAAGACCAATTTTCATATTTTTTAGCAGCTCCCAAATAGATATTGTCAAGAGGCTTATACAACCCATTTCTGACTCCAACCCAAATGTGAATTTTGATAACTGGTATACCAGTTATTAATTAATGGTCAAATTACTGAAAGAGCATAAACTCACGTCTGTAGGTACGCTGAGAAAAAACAAACGATGTATTCCAGCACAATTTCTTTCCGTCAAGAGCAGAGAACCGAAGCCATCTTTATTTTGCTTTCAAAAAGATATCACACTCTTATCCTATGTGCCAATGTCCACCATGCGCCATGATGGAGCTATTGATGAAGCAGCTGGGAAGAAGAATTAACCCGAAATAATAGGCTTCTACAACTTCACTAAAAGTGGAGTAGATGTAGTGGATGAACTATCTGCATCATATAACGTGTCCAGGAATTCACGGAGATGCCCTCTTCCGATCGTTTTTTCTCTCTTGAATACAGCAGCCATAAAGGCTTTGGTGATAGACAGAGAAAATAATCAAGATTTCAAACTTGCTGGAAGATTGTTCATCAAAATGTTGGGGCTTTGAACTGATAATCAAGGACCTCATCTCTGAGAGAAAGAACAATCCAAGAACACCAAGAAGTATTCGCCAAAATATTGGACATTCTGGCCAAGAAACCCCTGTAGTGCCACCTGCAAAAATTCCAAAACTATTGGGAAGGTGTTTGAATGTCCAAGGAGCCAAGATCGGGAGACTTAATATTCCACTTCAAAGTGTAAATCATAAGTGTTCCTGGAGCATGCTGTAATGAGTTGCCAAAATTGCATGGATTCAGATAGCGACTAATTTTCGATTTTCCATTGTACAGCCTGCAGAGGTTTTTTTTTGTTCTCCTATTATTAGATTCCAATCCGGGATTATATTTTGGTTGATAAGATGTTAATATGTTTTGAGGGATTTTTCAATTGAGTTGTGTTATTTTTCTATGGAAAGTTACCATGTTTAGTTTATTTTTAGTTAGTCTGATTTTTTTTTGTGTTTGAATGCTCCTCAGGTTATCACGTGAGGCTATGAAATAAAATGAAATATGAGCAGACTGCCAATTTTTTTCGAATTTTCTAGAAATTGGGGTTTGTCATACCCCACATATGTACTGATGAGAAAATAATCCACGTAGGTATGTAACGCAGGGTCAAGCCTTCTTACCCAAAAAGGTTGCGGTAAGATTGTTGTGAATCAATTTCCAGGTGAACTTGTTAAATACTTCAGTTAATCCCATATTTAGACCCTTTTTTTTATTTCCATGTAAATAGATTATAATATTATAGTCAATATCCGTTAAATTCAGTATTGAGGCACTGTATGAATCAAACATTTTTCTTTATACCTTCATTCGTTCAAGAGAGCTACTGGGTTACCGAAACGCGTCACAACTTTAATTTCAATATAGCCTTAATTTTAACAAATCAAATTGTTTCATTTCATCATTACACAGGTAAGTACTTCATTTTAGAATGAAAGCTAATACATTTCATTCAAATGCGAATGAGAATAAGAATGTAATTGAATATTATTGTTGATGTTAATGTAGGATTTTTGTTATTTTTTTTTTTAAAGACAGAGTTCATAGTAAGTTGACGACATATACAGATCGGCCTGCGCTCGGCGCTCGGTGGTCGAGGCTTGCCTGCAACGTCTCATTAATGATCAACAATAGGGTGTTCTCAAGTAGTTTTCATTTTAATTGGAGAATATAGAGTCAGGATCTCATACTTCCGGACGTACTGTAGGTACATGTCATGTTTTTCTTTAATAACTGAAATCCAATCCAAAGAATCTCTTAGGTATGTCTCTTAGCTACTATTCTGCGAAAGACGATCGTTATTGAATGTTGTTTCCAGTGTTTTCTATTGATAAAACAAGATAGTCCATGACATGACATGTGTTTGATAATATCAAGGGTTGAATAGTAACGTGACGAGGAAAATTCAGCGTTTCTACTGTATCTCATATTCATATGTTGACTTGATGAAATAAGATACGGTAAAACATTTTGGTTAAATGTGAATAAAATCCAGATATATAAATTCCAGCTTGCAAACAGTTTTGACTAGGAGGAGCTGCGTTTTCAAATTCTAGAAGTGAAAATTATTGAACTGAAGTGGTGAAGGAAGGAGAAAAAGTTTAAGTCGACTAGTCTTATCTTTTCCTCTAATTACAAACACTGTTTTGTGGTTTAACTTTGGTTATATAATCACAAGTTTTGTGCTGCTACTTCATGTATCGGTTAAATACATTTATGCAATCCAGTCTGTGGACAGCTGTCAATCAGTTGAACACAAGAGTACCAATGACTTCAAATTATTTAGGTGAAAGTATTGTAAAGTGTGAAATTTGCACCTTGAATTTAACTATTAGTGAATTATCATTATTTGGAGTACAAGAGTCAGCAATGGACTGAAGAAAACTTCACATTGTGAAATGAGTTTTTAACACAATTATTGATTATCAAGCTCGGATAACAGGTTTTGATAAACACCTTAAAAAGTGCTTAAATGTGACAAAATATTTATTACTGGGTTCTAGAACTGAAAATTCAAGCAACTTGGTTATAAACCTTGCAAAAAAAACCCAAGAAAATCAAATACAATATAACGTCCTGATGCAGGCAGGCAAGTCGTCAAATTCATTAAAAATGAAAGCTGCAAAGAATTTATCGTCTGAAAAAAAACTTTCTATCCGAATAACCCTCGGACATTGATAAACGCTCAAAAATTGTATGACCACTTTCTCAAGCTTTTTGCTTGTAGGCAACAGACCTCCGCCTATGGCGTCGGTCTGTTTCCAAGCACCAAGCTTTCGAGATCTGTCATCAAATTCTTTCGAACAATTATCAATGGGTAATTACTACTGATAACAGATATGATTGGACTTCCTTTCAACTGTTTGTTAGCTTGCCTACTGACTTTGTATAAAGCTACTACTTCACATGTCCATTTGGTTTTTCTCGAATTTGGAATAGTTCTTCGATAATGAACTTGTCGCGCATAAAACTATTACTGCTATTACTGCTATTACTGCTCTGTTCACTTACAAGCGTTTGCGAATTATTCTCAAGCGCACAGAGCTGAACTATCGATTCCTTTCTTTCCCCCAACCTCTAGATGGGGCTCGATTGCTCTGATTGCTTGCTCCGTTCAGTTAATCATAATCTCAAACCAACACTAATAACTCCACTACAATAACGATAGATGATGCTTAAACAAACTTATAATATTGGACTAAACTCAGAAGACATAAAAAGAGCAGGAACGCGTAACGTAAACATAACGATATCCTCCAAACTATATTCACCCGCTCAGGTTTGAATATTTCCATCAGAGCCAAACAAAATGATAAAAAAGAGCACAACAAATAACTACTGAGAGATTGATTCATCGGAAGTTCCATTTTTAATTCACGTTATTTGGGAGGAAGAACACCTTTCATGGAGAGGGTAGAATACAAGTCCTTAACGAAAAACTATTTTCTGGTATTCTCTTCCCTACATCCTTTCTGTAACCATATTCGCTCGCCAAATACTGAGTGTCCCAGAAGTTTCTTACTCATTTTAATTGCAAACATCTCGGAACTCAGAAACAATAAGATTTTTCAATGAATGTTTTATTGAGGATGTTACTTTGATGGAAAGCCTTATAGATGTTAATTTTACCTAAAAGCTGAATTTTTCTCCGCACCGAAAATGTATAATTTGTTTGAGCTAGATGGAAAGCTGTTTGGTTCTCAATAATAATTGTTCCTTAGATAAATACTCGGATAAATATGTCTGACACATACGTTTCAAATTAAAAACAATTACAAAATTTACCTGCCTGCTGTTTGGAAATAATATACGGTATATTTTTGAAAGGAGGACTACCTAGTTGAAAAGGGCCAGAAACTTCTGGGATACCCAGTATTGACTTGACTTTCAACTCAGAAATATCGTTGTGCTGGTTCACCATTTTTGAAAAACCTTTAACGTACTGGAAAGAGATTTACCCAATTAAATATTGAAGCAAATTGTTTCATTAGGAAAAATAGAACTGAGAAGCTGATTCTTTAAATATTAAGACATCCATTACCAAATTATATGCCAATTTAGGTAAGAAACGTGTACAAGAAAAAAATTGACCAATTATACTGATCTTGTCTTAATTTCTTCCGTGACCGACAACAACTCTCTTCTTGTTCCTAAATAGATAAGATTATCTTAAATGGACAATTACATATGTCGTGACTTTACCTGCAGGCTAATAATTTGTGCTGTTGCTTGCTCTTATTAGTTGTTAGATTGGTTTATTGTAATAATATGCGAAACCAGGCCAATGTTGTAATATCAAATTATATATTTTTCGGAGGACGCAAAAAGCTCTATGTAGAACAGAGTTAATAGAACAGAACCAATTTCTACAGAAAATTTGTCTTCGATACCTTCAAGTGAGTTGAAGAATAAAATCAAATATTCAAATATAATTCTTCCCAAAATTTGTGCAGTTATTGAATGTATTCAAGTTCTAATGCTTGATAAGCGATTTTAATTTTTTCCCGGAGTGTGGAAATTTTATGTTAAGCCAAGTGTTAACTAAACACATCACGTTAAACGTCATTTATTTAATTCTTACAAACTTCATGCGCCCCATATGAATTATTACTGGTTAATGGGTATGGATGCGAAAATTAAGAATCGCATGATATAGCAATAAGTGCTCTCACAGTTGAGGGTGAGAGCAAAATTTATTCCACGCACAAACTTGCATCGCGTTCCAAATATTAAATGAATCAGTAGATCCAATTATATGTATGCATTAAACTAATTATATGAAGATTGCCGCTTTGAGCATGTAACTGCATCCAAGAATGGGGATTCTATTATGAAAGGGCTGAGTGATCTAAGAATTCGACAAAGACTTTTGAAGACTACAACTATAACTTTTGATCACGCTAAAGCGTTGAAAATGGCAGTTCTCCTCTCAAACTCATTCGTTTCTGGCACGTCATCTATAAACTTAAATGTGATATCCGAAAATGGTCTTTCTGAAAGCGCTATCTAACCTTAAGTTAATTCGGTAGATTCAACTGTCATTTTTACCAAAGATCTCAACATCCTCGTAACATTTACCTTGCACGAGAAGAACTTTGCGGAATCTATAACAAAAGGAGGGCAAATCTCCAATGTCTGTCGCCCGTCTGGTACAAGGTTTCCAAATAACTTATTTGTCGTCATTGGCAAGATATTTTGAAGCAACATGTGAATTTTGGAAGATCTTGATCAACTTTTACTATTTGTAACTCAGCGGCTTCTGAAGTACTTGTGTCATTGTTCAGGCACTTATAGCCTTATATGAAACCTATAGCAATAAAATCCTGTAGGTTTTCAAATTAAGATTCACGAAAAATAAATAAATTCACTTCACTAGATGCATATCCTCATCGAAGGATAAAGGATTCAGTGAATAAAGTAGCTTAACAGACGGTACTATCAACTCACAATCAGGTTACCATCAAATTCCGATACAGAACAGTCACAAAATTTATACTGCCCTTAAAATGAGTGGCAAACTATATTATTATCAATTTCCGCGAATCCAATTTGGAGTTTTTTTTTGAACGCGTAAACCGATATTGTCGTTGGGATGTTGTGTATAGTAGAGTATAATAATAATTCTAAATTTCCATGATAATTGAGCACTATATCAAACTGTACAGATAAGTCAGTTTTAAAAATTGAATTACTTTATAACTGTTGACAAAGTTCAGCGCATTTTCGATTTCACGTGAAAGTTCACGTTGTAGTTATTGCAGTGGACAGTCGATAATAATATTTTTCACTATCAGAGATATTTGTTGCTCTTTTTTCATCAGTTACTCCTGTGTTGTCTTGGTGTGCTCTAATCTCATGAGGTGCTGTATCACTTGATCCCGTCGTCTTTGTGATATTCTCCCTTTTGATAGTAGGTAGATTTGGGTTGATGAATTGGAGTTTATTGGCTTCCAGTTTTTCCCATTTTTTGTGACAAATTTCCGTCGAAAGCTGTTTATTAACGTGGAATATTTTATTGATACTGCGGGCATCTTCAGCTTCCCGATCAGCTTCCTCATTACCTATTATACCGTCCACACAAGCTTGACAAGTTTATTTTTATTGTGAAGTGCTTCAAGGTCGCATTTCATTTGGCATAACGTTGGGTGGAATCAGGGGTACCTAACGGTGTATTGAATTTAGGGTACAGTGGAATATGAGCTACGAATAGCGTTTCTGAATTTCAAAAAGCTATCGACAGAATTATCAAAACTGAAAAAATACAAGGCACTTATTATAATTTTGATAACGTAACCATTTGTGAAATCTATTGAGGTGATCGGACATTAGAATATTTTTTTCAGGGCTCAGACCATATAGAACTAACTTTGAATACTTTAAAAAGCAAATTCTCAATTAAGCACATCAAGCTACTGATCCGTCTCGACTAGAAGCTACAATGCATTATCCTCTTCCTACTAATTTCAATGCCATAAACCGAGTACTTGGTATGTTTGCGCATTATTCGAAATTAGTGCATTGATTTCCAGAGCGGATTGCACCGTTAGCTCTAATATAATCCTCGTATGAGCTCACAATTGCTTATACTGTATTATTTTTCAGAGACTGTTAGTGGACTGTTTACTGTATATACAGGGTGTTTTTAACACAACGTTTGCATGTAGATTCCTCTCGTAAAATTGGACAAAATGATATGAGCATTGAGAGGTCCAGCACATTTACTTTTCGAAATACTGGGTGTCCAAGTTTTAAAAAATTAGATGTTTTGATTCGATAACTTTAGAATGGATGGAGAAATTGATTTGGCAGGTTGTTATTTAATTATTTATGGAAAAATATTTTTCAATTTTCAATCCTGTGGTGTACATTTGAAAGAATATGTTACCTTTCCCTTCCCATTTCTTACGCAACTGACTTTTGAAGCAATTTTCATTCAATTTTGTATTCCTCAATGGTTTTCACGTGAAAAACGAATGACCTTTACATGTCAAAAAATTTGTAGTTCTCAAGATATTTAATGATTACATGAAGTCTGCAAGATCACTTTTCAATAAATAATTTGAATCGTATTTTTCAATAACTACCAAGTACTTATGGTTCGAATCTGTAACAGAAGCTTATTTAGGAAACAGCAATGCATCAAGCATTTGTAGAAGATTGTTGAAAATATTTGTTCACTAGATCAAAAATTGAGAAATATTTTTCCATTGAAATATGCCCTTTTACATTTAGAATCAACCTGCCAAATGTCAAATCAATTTATCAATCCATTTCGAAGTTTTCGAATTGAAACATTTAATTTTTGAAAACTTTAACACCCTGTATTTCAAAAATGTTGTCCAATCTCACGATTTTGAATTTAAATGTCATTTGAAAGCACCCTGTATGAGAATTTTATGTTGTCCCAATTCGCAATTCAGGTTTAATCAGATTACCTTGTTCAACAAAATGAACATTGTTAAAGTTTAACAAACTACGGTACTACTACTAGTTGGGATACAAGTCACAATGAAAATTAGTTTGTGGAACTACTCGCACAACCTGCTTTAGTTTGAAATTGTTCGTGAAAACCTTTCACTCGATATTAAAACACTGTTGAATAATTGGTTTTACCACACACTTTTTTATAATTGTGTACATGTGATGAACAACCAGCCAGCTGAGCATCTGCAGATGAAAAATGGCAAAGAGCGCCAAACTACCACACGACGTGCATATCTTCAACCTGTCCTCGTTGTTCTTTTTTTTGGAAGAAGCAAATTACTTCATGAATTGTGAAGTGATGAGCAGGAGAGAGGGTGTGTTCGAATTATTACCGTATTACTGACACTGATAGCAAGTGGAAATTTTTTGAGTTTAAAGGAATAGGGTAAGTTTTGAACACAGTTCAGAAGAGCAAGTTGGAAGCTAAAAGCATACATGGCGTGACTTCTCAGAGGCGGGATAGGTTTGAGTAGTTGAGGAAACGAGATGTCGTTACATTTATCCAAGCACACTGCATGTTATTTCTATTGAACGATAAAGCTTAAGGGGCATTTGAAGATCTTAAAACATCGATAGTTGGTTCATCTCTCAAACTTTCCGAAAACGCAATAGCCGCGACTTTTTCGCAACAAGGACACCCAGTGCCATTTTTCTCCCGAACTTTGTCCCGTCGGAAAGAAATCACTCTGCCATCGAGAAAGAATAATTGAATCCCTAGGAAAAGGTTTAATGATGCATGTTTTGCCAAGCATTTAGAATATTTTAAATGCAAAATAGGTGACAATGTAGAATAACGATGAAAATCGAGTGTTGCTGGGAAAATTCAGAGTTATACTTTTTCAAAGGAATGCTATATATTTTTAGTTTTATGATGTTGTTGGTTTTTTTTATAGTATTGGTCGTTTAAGTTGTGAGGTGTATAAAAATATGAATCCAAAACAAACAGCTATTGACTGAAGTTATTTTTAAAATTTAGATAGTAGTTGTTATCAAACATTATAAAGTACAGTACGTAAGAATCTAATAAAATAAACTACTTCAATAAAATTTAATAGACTGCTCTTTCAACAGACATCATAATAAACCAAATTTAAGCATTTAATAGTTCTAGAAAAATAAATGGGAATGGTTTGAAATTTTTGTAACTTATTAAATCAAAAACACAAACACAAATTCCATGCAATAGTTTCCAATAGCAAAGATCCTTATATATAAAATCTCACGTAACTCAAGAATTTTCAAATGAGTGCACACATTTGTAGGAGACATACAACAGTAACTTTTTGTTGGTTTATAAAT
>CAJUYI010006916.1:0-12971 GCA_910591695.1 Galerucella pusilla
ACTTCATTTAAATAGACCTTAATATCAGAAATAAAAATTGAAACATTTTTGTTGAATGTCATATTGTTTTTTGAGTTTAATTTATAATGCACTTTTGTGTCAATTTTTTTATATATTTTACAATTATACCGACATTCTCACTTAAATAACGTAAGTGAATGTATACATTAATTTCTTTTATAATTTGACCATATATCTTAATAATTTTTAGTCCTTGAAAATGAATATGTTATAAATATATTTTAAAAAGAGTACTCTCTGGTATTTCCTTGCCACATCCCCACATAAATCGTCTCCGTTACTTAGTTGGCAAATATTTCTAATAATTTATATATATATATATATATATATATATATATTTATTTCTATAATTTTTGTTACAGAAAAACATGCAAAAATTGTAGATGTTCGAGAGATGGGCACGAAATAATTGCTGAGCATGGCGCCCGATCGAGGCTAGGATTTGTAGCTACCCACGATGGATTGGATGCTCGATCTTTAGGATATACCTTTGTGCCTCCAGGTCTTACCTCTGCCAGACAGGTAAATTCAATAAGTACTTTCCGAAAAAAAAAAATCCATTTGAATCCAATGTTTTTGACGTATCAAGTTCCAACAGTTTTTTGTAGTTTAAAAGTACGAGCGGAATTGATGGTATACAGACTGAACTGTCTTTGCTGTGAAGTAATATTATTACGGGATATTTATTAAAAATAAAATGCCGTGTCCTAGCTAAAAAAATATTTTCCAATAATTGGTATCACCATCATGTCTAATAAGTAAAATTCCAATGTCTTTATCTTTACGCACTTATTTTTTGTAATGATAAGAACAAAATTAGAAAGCTGCCTTTAATTTTAGTTCCTGTATAAATAGGTATCAGTTTATGCCAATTTCATAAACATTTTTCAATAAAAAATAAATCTATTTTATCAAGCATCTACGGAAATATTGCAATTACTATTTTATAAACACGAATTTTTGAAATCCACTAAAGACCTACGTGGTCTGTGGTACCCTACTTACACAAATCCTATATTCATAAGTGCATCCACTCAAAGACTTGTCTTTTACTGACCACCACAAGGTCATGAAACGTCCATACAGCGTGTATACAGGGACGTTCAAAAATAAAACAATTTACGACGACGTACACTCCAACCGGTATCTCGTGACAAGGCGGAGCCTCCAGTACGCAGAGAGAGAACGTATTCGGCCAGATTGGGATGAATTTACTCGAACATTAGATATTAAAATTTATACAATGTTGTCAATATGTGGATGATCACAGTAATGTTGGGTGTTTTTCAGTATGATATTTAGAGAAATGAGTTTCAAATAATTGACACAACAATTTAATTACTAAAAGGATGAGGTAATGATTTTTGGTTGGGCATTTTTCAGGTGCCCATTCAGGCGACAATGTCCTGTTAAGATCCCTGTTAAAACTCTTAGCGCAGTTTTACTTTGACTTATGCATTCTTTTGATCTCAACAGGTTGTAGTCACCCAAAAGAGTCTTTGATTGTATAAGCCCTACTAGATCTTTCCAATGGTCAGATCTTCTATTTTTCTCGGCTTTACTTATTTCTTCCAATATTACATTGGGGCTGATTCCGCAAAAGGGTTCAGGCCCCCAGAAAGGTATTTCAGTCCCCCTCTTTGCTAGTTCATCTGCTATTTCATTTCCTTCTATTCCAGTGTGTCCTGGAATCCATATCCATAGTAAGGTGACTATGTTGTTCTCGCCTAGTTCATTGAGTTTGTCTAGGCATTCCCACACCATTTTGGAACTGATTACACAAGAGCTCAGTGCCTTAATGGCTGCTTGACTATCCGACATTATGATAATCCTTTGTCTTCTGTATCCTTTATCAATATTGAACTGGGCGCACTTTCTTATGGCGTGGATTACCGCTTGAAAGATACTTGGGGTTTTTCCCAAGCTTTCAGAGGGTTTGGTTCCTGGCCCGAACACTCCTATCCCAGTTCCTTCTATTGCTTTTGAGCCGTCTGTGTACCATTGAATGGTATTCTTTCCAAGTCTGGTAATGGTATTTGGATCCCATTCCTTCTTGTCGCTCATTTCCGTAACGAAATTCTTTGACAAGTTATACTTTTTCATCATACCGTCTTGTGGCATGTCCCAGGTTGTCTGATTTCTAAGAAGTGAGGAGGTGGTTTTTTTTAATGATTCCTTCTCTACTTAGTCTGTATCTTGTTCTCTCCGCAACACTTTCCACCACCATATGTAAAGGGGTGAGGTTGAGAATCACTTCCATGGCTGCCGTTGGGCATGTTCTCATTGCTCCTATAATGCATATACAGGCTAGTCTTTGAATTTTGGAGAGGTTCTCTCTCGTCGTCAATAGGCTAGTTCTACTACTCCACGCAATGGCTCCATAAGTGATGATTGGTCTCACTATGGCAGTGTACATCCAGCTTAGGATTTTTGGGTTACAGCCTCAGTTTCTTCCGGCCAGAGTTCTGCACACCATTATAGCCATTTTTGCCTTGTATGTAATCTCCTTTTCGTGTTTGTTAGAGTTAAACCTAGATACTTGACTTCTTGTCTCCATTCAATCTCGTTCCCATCAAGTTTTATGGTTTTGAGGTTGAGTTTTTGTTTCTTAGTGAAGGCTATCAGGATGGTTTTAGTGGGGTTGATGCTAAGTCCCACTTGCCTACACCAGCTATTTGTATAGTTCAGACCCTTTTGTACAATATCGCAAAGGGTGTTTTCGAATTTCCCCCTGGCTGTTATGACAATATCGTCGGCATATCCTTGGCAGGATACTCCGAGATCCGTCAAACCACACAGGAGTTCGTCAACCGTCAGACTCCACATTCATGGGGATGCTACTCCTCCCTGTGGGCATCCTCTGGTAGTGCAGATGGAGACAATGTCTTTGCTCGTCCTCGTCTCTGCCATTCTTGTGGTGAGCAGTTCCGACATCCATTTGGATGTTGTGCTGTCTACACCTCTTCTGTTCAATGCTCTTCTGACTGCCTCATGTGGAGTATTGTCAAAAGCTCCTTCTATGTCCAAAAATGCACATACTACAGTTTCTTGGTTGTCTAGAGCACCTCGGATGTCCTCCGTCAGTTGTACCAGTGCAGTCTCCGTAGATCTGCCTGCCCGGTAAGCATGCTGACATGTGTGGAGAGGTAGTCTCTCTAGGATTTCCGTTCTAATATGGTTATCAATAGCCTTTTCCATCGTTTTGAGTACAAACGATGTTAGACTAATTGGTCTAAAGGATTTGGGGTTTGTTGTGTCCCTTTTTCCAGTTTTTGGAATGAAGGTTACTATTGCCCTTCTCCATGCTTTAGGTATATAACCCAGTTCTAAGCTGCTTCGACTAGTTCTAATCAGATGCGGTAGAATTTCGTCTTGTCCTTTCTGGAGAAATGCTGGGAAAATTCCATCTGCTCCTGGTGCCTTGAAAGGTGAAAAGGTGTTCATGGCCCATTTCAACCTATCGTTACTACAAATGTGTTTGGCCATTGTAATACTTTCTCTTGAAGGCCTATTGTGAACTTCGAGAGGATTATCTCCCCTATTTGGGGTACTTTCTGGAAAATGAGTTTCTAGTAAGAGTCGAACTCTTTCCTCCTCATTTTCGGTATATTCACCATCTGGCTTCCTCAAAGCCATATCTGTGTTGACCCTACTTTTCGCCATAACTTTGTAAAGTTTTGCCGCAGCAGGTGTTGTGTTTATATCTTCACAGAATTTTCTGAAGCTATTTCTTTTAGCTTTTCTAATTTCCTTGTAGTAGGTGTATCTCTGCCAGTCTCCGGTGAGTTTTGCTTTATTAAAAAGGTCCCGGGTTTGAGATCTTAGTTCTGACAGATGTTTGTTCCACCAGGGTGCATATTTGTTGCTTCGTTGTTTTTGAAGAGGGCAGATCTTCCCTGCCCTGTTCAGATCCTCTAGCTCATTTTCCAGGTCGAGATGGTGCTTAGCCCTTCCTTTTCTCTGGATATGTGCTAGATTTCTTTTCAGACAGGTGTAATAGTTGTCCCAGTCTGTTTTTCTTGGTATTCTCCTGAGGCTTACCTCAGGTATGCCTAGTTCTAACTTGAATGTTATGATACTATGATCGGAGAGAGATGGTTCATCCGATACTCTCCAATCTTTTACTATATGTTTTAGATCCTGTGTTGCCAGTGTGACATCTAAAACTTCTTGCCTTACCCTTGTTACAAATGTGGGGGTATTCCCTATATTGTGGATATTAAGGTTTTTATTAAGGATATATTCAAAAAGTTGCTCACCTCTTTTGTTGGTGTTGCTACTGCCTCAAACGGTGTTGTGTGCATTGGCATCACATGCTTGAAGTAGAGGTAGTCTCTTCTCTTCACAGTACTTCACCAGCTTTTGTACCTCTGGGGGTGGTGCAGGCCCATCTCCCTCAAAGTAGCATGATGCGTAAGATCACAACAAAATCAACTTTAAATAACGCCAGTAAATGAAACAATGCAATAGTGTAAAAATATCGAGCTGCCCACTGCATAACGTCTACCTTGAGATTGGCTTTGCTGGATCTCCCACTTTCAAATTTGTTACGGCGCATCGTCAGCTCATTTCACGAGATACCGGCTGGAGGGTATATCTAAGACACCGGTGGAGTTACATAAGTCAAATTTTACCCTTAGGTGTTTCAATGGATATTCTTCACAATGTGGTCACCAAAATCCAATAAAAATATCGCTAATATATTTTTTTGAATCGATGTTTTGAAGCCTCCGAAATATGTACGATACCGACATGCCCAATAGCGTAGTAGTCGAATAATAGTCTTCACCCCCTTGGTGTGTAATATACTATTCCTTACCCACTACAGTTACTATTAAATGGTGAAATATTTCGTCAATATTGAGTAGAGCTCTGTAATAAGTAAAAATAATTCCTTTGACGACCTTTTAGTCAAAAGCGCTTTTATCGTGCGGGTTCAAAGGTCAATAACCATATGTATCAAATCAGAAGACACAGAGGTTACCAAAATGTGAGATTACAAATATACCCGGAGAAAATAATGATGGTTGATGTTTCCTGCACACTGGTTGACGAATTTCCACTTTTTCATTAATTCTCGAAATAATATATCAGATAAAGTACCATTTTTTTGCTTGAGGATGCAAAATACCGGAGAATTGCTTCTTATTATTCATATTGTCACTTTGAATTCTGAAAGTGACATAACTGACATTTAAATAAAAACTTCGCTGGTGAAAGACTTTTTAGAATCGCTGAAAAATCTCCCGTCAAAATTGAATAAGTCTGTCTTATTCATCTTGGAAGGTATGATTAAACGAAATAAAAGAAAACAAAAACGGTGAGTATGTCTTTGTTGAATCGTATGACTCGCATGATAAGAATGTTTTTGACTATACCTAAATTGTAGTTGTCATTTGAAAGTTTTAACGGAGAATTTTGTATCTAAGTCGGTCACACTGTATATATGATATTAACTAATCGTTTTTTTTGACGAGTTACAAATATTTTATTTATGCAATGATTTTATTTTCTTTCTTATAGGTAACTTGTTCCCAACTAAAGACTAGAACGTACTTTGTATAAATAGTTGATATGTATTCAATTTTAAAGCACCATATTTGTTTTCATGTTTTCATCATCCAGTTTCAAAGGTTTAAGCACATTTATATCGTTATAAAAATCGATCTTATTTAAAAATGTGCTTAGTAAGCCGAAAAAAAATGTTGACCTATTCGCTTAACTTTTAGAAAGACAAAGCAAAGCATTTGTAGTGTGTAGATATATTATAAGTGATACATATTTAATGCTCAGAGATAATCATGATTCAGTATTCAGTATTTTGTTCGTTGGAAGACTAGTGACTTCAAGTTCGATTAAACGGAAATAGAATTGCACAATTTTTAAACCTAATATAAGATTAGTAAGTCAAGTTGAATTGTTTTGTCTAATTCTATCATTCTATCCCTTCTTTCTAAAATTTGCGTCCATTTTTAAACAAGTTTAAAATAAAATTGGTAATTGTTGAGGGCACACAACCTTCTCTTATTTTGAGTCAATCTTTTCAGAAATGTATTTTTTGCAAGTTTCAGTGAGCGCACAAAAATGCAAGCTGTTATTTCGTATTAAATTGTTGTATTTTTTGTATCATAACAGGTATTGCACATTTTTCTGTAAATTCGGTATTTCAGAAACAAAGCGGCAACACCGCTTGGGTCTCCGACAGCGAATGTTGGGAATGAATAATTATTTTTCTCAAGACTTTTGTTATTTATTTAAGATGAATTCATTTTAATTTTTTTTTCTGTTATATTTTAGGTTGACCAATACTTTTCCACTTTGCCTTCGGAAGAAGTTCCAAAACTTGGGTCCAAGGGGGAAACGAATCGTTCCCAAAGGATAGTTAGACAACTACCTAAACAAGATTTAGCTTTATCTGCCTGCAAATTCGTCGAGCCCGAAAATAAAGCTAGCTATGAGGTTAATATCAAAGTTATTTGTACATTTTCCCACTATTTACATCCCGGTTTGAATGCTTTTCGTAAAAAATCATTACTAAGTAACAATCAGACAATAATTAACCGAAATAAATGGGAAAAAAAAATTACTGAATTTATGCAACTTATAATACAGATACGTCACTAGTTTAAATGTGAAGCTGTCGATAGTCTTTGTTTGTTGTTCTATGCATCATGGCAAATAAATAATAATATATTGACATCTATCGCTGTCGGCTACTTGTTAAAGCTGAAGCAACGAATTTATAAGTAAAAAAATATTTGGTTGGTGGAATGATTATATACCATTTTTATTTGTGTCTGAATTTTATGATAGTGATTCATGCTGCATTCAATATTCTTCCAAAGTTCATGCAAAAACAAAAAAAATGTCATATGGGTTGATCTAAAGTCTAAATGGATTAAAAATGGAGTTGATTTAAATGTTTATGCTGGCCATTATGATGAAATTCTTGATAGTGTTTCCGTTAAGATGGCGGATTATTATTTTTGGTATTCATATGTTGAAACCCATCAACGCCCGAATTAATTTTTTTCATGAAAATAACTACTTTAGATGAAAATTTCTATTTATTTTTGCATTTTCAAACTTCCTTGGATATATTTTTTCAAAAGTACTCATTCTTTTTTTATAAACTAGCGTGTTACCATATGGTCACGCTAGGCTCTATCAGTGTGTTCATTTTAAAACATTTATTTCTTCAAGATAATGGAATATTATAAACAAAAAACCCTAAATGTAATTATTTTGTATAAAATATGTAGTCGCATTGCACACAAACTCTCATGTTACTTGTTTCACACATTGTACAACCAACAGAGGAACACTCTCCACCTGCGCATCGTGGTCTTTCATTGTCTGGGACAGGAACTAATAAGTGCCGCGATGCGCTATGTATAATATCGTTGGATACTCTGTTACATTACTTTTGGAAGTTCATGTTCGTCCAGGTTCTTTCGGGGGAATTTCGTGAAGAGTTAGGTACGCCGTCACTATTTCGCATTTAAATTCAAGTTGAGTTATATTTGCTCCTGTTTTTCCATAGATGATCCAGCCATTCTGGATGGATACATCAACCAATCACATGAATGTGCGCCACCACATTTTTTGCTATGTATACCTATTCTATATCTAGATATGCTGTAGTCCGTCAGGTCAGTGCCACCCATGCCATTGTTATACTGTTATTCTGAGAAGTGGATGGTTCACTTTCTTCCATACTTGGACCACCTTCTTGATTAACATATTGTTCGTTCTTTTTATTTTGCTTATCTTGTCCATCTACTCTTGTCCCATCACCAAGAATAATTTCAGTAGCAGCAGAAAGTTGCCTACCTGTAATCTATTTATATCTTTTCCGACATCCTCATTTTCGGGCCCTGACCCTTCATCAGCCAAAATTTTACTTTCAGGTGACTATATGTAATTTTGATCAACATCTAGTTTATCACTGTACTCCATTGGTGAAAATTAGAAAACAACACTCTACTTTGATATTCTTGGCGTAATCTACATTAGAATAGCCGAATTAGCGATCAACATATTTTTTCATACCACTTTGTGGATGTGACCATATGGTTACGCTGGGCGTTAGTCGGTTAAAATAAATACGGTGTGGGCCACCGACAACAAGCCGATGTATTCAGTATTCAGTAGACTTTAAGGAAATGTTTAAACACTGCGATTTTCGGTTCAAGGGGATACATTTTTACTGTACAGACTTCTGTCATTTGTCAACTCCTTCCCTTCCACTTACCCAACCACTTAATCTTAAATAGGGGATCTACCTACTATGTGTGACACATGATTAGAAAAACATTTGAAAATTAATTTTCAAAAAGTAGACCGTTCTCTAAAAAGAAACATCTACTCCTCGAGCTAAATGCACCTACAGACAGTTGAACGGGACCGGTATATCTGCAAGATATAACCAACCATTCTGATTTGTAAATAGAAGGAACAATATCACTTGCAAACAGGTTCGTATTTGCGCCTCATCTATGGGTAACATGCTTTACTTAAATATGACAATTGTTACAGGAAACTGTAATTAAGTAAATATTCATATCAAGTATTTAGGCATGGTGAAAAATTTTTGTTAAGTCTAATGAGTACTGCCAAATTTCGAGGTAACTATGTTATGTGGCTCACGTTGTATAATCTCACATATAATGTAAGATCTCTTTAGAATATCTGTATTCTATATAATTATTTCAAATCACCACTTTACTGATTGTATTGACTGTTATCATGCCTATTTTCTCACACGTTTTTATAACCACTCGATACTCCCCAGTGTACAGTAGCCTGTACCGGAGATTGACTTTGAGCGAATCAATGTCTGTCAGCTTTCTTCCAAAAAACAATTATTAATAGTTTAACAAATTCTACTCCAATTCCAGTCAGTTTAACTTGCTCAAAACCGGTAATTCTGCTAAATTTCAGCCTTCCAAAAACTGTGTGAAGTTTGTAATGCTGGTTGCCTATTAGTATGTAAGCTTTATCGGAATTTACGTTGTAAAAGGGATTTTCATGATTATGCGAGTAGAATATTATATTTTGTCCACCACTATTAATTAGGTACCCGCTTTCTCCAATTTAGGATGAAATTATATATAATTTTTTCCACATTTCTGGCAATAGATTTATGGATACATTTCTATATCTGTAGAGTAGGGAGGGTGAGTGTATAGGCTCACAGCACTTAGGCCACATGTGACCCATTGTACATCCTCCCGAGGAGTTGTCCTCCTAGGTCATCGTTCATCCTGTCCTTCTCAGGAAGGTGGACAGGTCACTATGAGACATCTCCTTTATATCGGCAGGTGTAGGCCAAGACTCACCGAACACACACTCTCTTATTGACGATAACTCCGGACACTCGCATAAGACATGCCTGACAGTTTCTTCTTCCTGTTCACACATCCTGCACAGAGGTGTGTCCACTAGCCCCATAGCATAGAGGTGTTTCCTTAGTTGACAGTTGCCAGTCAGAAATCCTACTGTTAAACATAGGTTTTTCCTGGTCATTGTCAAATATTTCATCGGCGCTGGCAGGATTGCATCCTTTGATTCCATCCCATCTCTTGAGGGATTGAGCATTGTTGTAACCTTTGGTTAGTTCTGCAATTGTCGAAGTCGTTAGGCCGTAGGTGTCACTGGGTCCTAAAATTTTTTGTCCAACCGCTTCCCTGGCTAAAGAATCGGCAATGCGATTACCTTTACTCCTGCCGTGCCCTTTAACCCACCTCAGGATGATATTGTTATCTGCCGAGGCGTTAGCTAAATCTTTGGTGGCACTCTATACTAGTCCCGATATAACACGTTGTCTGTTCAAGGCTAATAGGGCTTGCCTACTGTCAGTGCAAATATATTTAAATAATCATCTTCTACGGATTCATTAATAAAAATTTAAATTATATTTCGGCAAACCTATCTGAAGCTACGCAGCATTGGTAAGAGGCACTTTAGCTTTTTCATAGTTAAATGTGGCAATATCATATGTTTCCAGCAGTATTCCTTTCGCAGGTTCAGATAAATTTGCCAAACTATATAACGGAACAAGACATAGAGACAGAATAGAAATTAATGACCGTATATATTGAGAATTTGAGATGCCGAATAATAATCTTAAGATTTTTTTATTTCAGGATTTCATATCTGGCAGAAATCAAGTAGCTCTCGATGTCGGTATAGCTAAACAAACTCCGCCCAATAGTATATGCGCCCACTGTGAAAAACCAATCCATAGTCAACAAATAAGTGTCGCTGCCCCTAGATTAGGAAAATTAGTGTGGCATCCTGCCTGCTTTAAGGTAAGTTGTATATCCGTCGTATTTTATAAACAAGAAGTCCGATTCGAATAATTTGACGAGGATTTTACATGTACCAGGTATGCAACTAAGACTGGCTCTAGGATGTATGTATCTCAAAATCCATATAGTACAGCATCATTTACAGACTTACCGATAGATAGCATAATTTAATACTTGAATTTTAAAAAGCAAAGTTTTACAAAATTGATATACAATGATAAGATTTTGAGTCTATCTTTTCAAATAAAAGATGGAGAGTGAGAGTTGTACGTGCACACAAGCTTTGTGAATAGTGGACTCTTTGAAGGACTTTTTTCATGTCTCTAAAAGATCCGAAGTACCGAATACGACCTCATGGGCCAGGCAAATTATCTGTAGTAATATCACAAGAGAGTGAGAATAAATTGTAAATAATTTGACAGATTTACCGGTTTTATTCCAAATTGCCTTGATCACTGATTTTTTATAGTCTTCTCCATTAAGTATCTTCATATTGAACCCATAACGTCGCAAAATAATTGAAATTGTTTCCAAAACTATGCGCTACTTATTGTGGTATTCTTACATGCATTTGTAATGACTATATTAATTACTCCATCGACTGGTGATTCACTAAAACGTTTGGGATTCATTGTACAAATTTCTTGAAAATGTATGACGGACTCGTCAGATCAAGAAAATACGTTGTCCTGTGGTTGTCATTTAACAAAAACAATGTACATGAATTATGCTGGATGTAGTAATGTAAGTAGATTTTCCCATTATAATGATGTTTTGATTGGCTAGAACGTATATGTATTACTGAAATTGAAAATTTCTATTGGTTTCGAGAAACGTCAAAAAATAATATAAAAAATAACCGAAACCTGTGGTAATTCCTAAATGATTCCTAATGATGAGTAATGATGAGTAAGCGAAGCTGAGGCAGAAGGTAGGGAAAACATTTATTCGACGGTCACGTTATATTTGATAAGATTATTTACCGAATCATTTAGGTAATTACCAAGAAATGAAAATATTTTTGACTCATATACTGTCGCATTAAAAATTCCCTCACTCATTAGGTGAAGAAATTATTTAATAGATTCAACAGCGGTTGATAATAAAATTGGAAATTTTTATTCATCAATATTTACGAGGACTTTAACAGAATTTCAATAATTCTTGAATCTCGTGAAGTAACTGCTTATCTGCAAATGCTTATCTCTTAGATTTTCCTTTTAATATATTATTAAATTAGTGTATACAACCAACTACTATTGTTATTATTTTGGCAAATGTCAGTAGCTAGAAGTTAGGTTAGTACCTACTACCTAATGTCAAATGTTGGCTATTAGTCGTGTGTCGTGTATTGTTTTGTCCTCTAGTTGAGTTCTATGATGCTGTTGTAGGACTGTACATCAATAAAAGGCCAAACTCTTGAAATGAGCTATTTTTCTTTTGTATATTTATCTTTACGGTTGGCAGAACTATGAAATGTCTCCCATCGAGCTGGGCTGCTGAGTTTTTTTTTTAATTTGAGTTCTCTTATACAGGGTGTCCCACGACGTTTTGAAAGTCCAATTTTTCGAAAACTGTTCATATGACATGTATGAAATTTGGCAGATATAAACAGTCGAAACTAATGCTTATATTTATTATAAAATGACTTCCGTTTCTCCTGTCATTTCGGGTCACGTGACCCAAACATAATTTTTTTAAATGGGACAACCGGTATAATATTACAATTTTGGATATATCATTCAAAAACTAATTCAACGATACCACACTTGTCATCACTGTATTGTGCAGTAATGATAATAGGAGCTATTTATTTTTATTAAATTTATTAAAGCAATATTTTGCACTCAAAAATTTAGGTGGCTGTGGAACAATAGTATCTACAACTCAGGTTGTCATTCATTATTGTTAGGTGAATTTTATTCAAGAACTGTCATTATTAGTCATATTCTTGTGAAGACACTGTAATAATAATAAGTAAATAATGCCTTTAATTTTTACATACGATGAATATGTTGACATGCTACTCATTTATGGAGAATGTGGAAAAAACAAAACTCATGCTCAAAGTTCAATACAAATAGTATTAAAAAATCACATATACCATCCTTATAAAATACATTTAACACAAGGTTCAGTTCCTGCAGATCCGGAAAGGAGAATACATTTTATTGCTGAAATGCTAACGACACATTAATGATGACCCTTCTTTTTAAGAAAAAATATCATGGAGTGATGAAAGTAGATTTCATAACAATGGTATTGTTAATCGCCAAAATTTTCATTATTGGTAGCAGGAGAATCCAAAGTGGATGCGCGAAACCAATTTTCAAACAATATGGGGAATCAATGTTTGGTGCGGTTTATTCAACGGTCGGTTGATTGGTCCCTATTTTTATAAAGGAACATCAACGGGGCAAAGATACTTAGATTTTCTTCAAAATACTCTACCAGAATTACTTGAAGATATTCCCTTACATGAAATGCAAAGAATGTGGTGGCCGCAAGATGGAGCATCTCCTCACTTTTTTGGGCCATTTAGAGAATATCTTAACAACACATTTTCTGAAAAATGGATTGGTCGAAATGGTGCGATTTTGTGGCCACCCCGTTCTCCGGATATCACACCCTTAGATT
>CAJUYI010006917.1:200-12971 GCA_910591695.1 Galerucella pusilla
GAGAAACGACATAGCTTACCTATGTCTTTTGAAAAAATAACCAACTCGCGAATGAAAGGGAGGAAAATACTTGGAAAAATGAGGAGCGACATAGCTTACCTATGTCTTTTGAAAAAATAACCAACTCTTAAATGAAATGGAGGACAATATTTAGAAAAATGAGGAGCGACATAGCTTACCTATGTCTTTTGGAAAAACAACCAACTCGTAAAACAAAAGTTTGAAAATAAAGTAGCCATTCTACATGTAACTGATTTGGCTTCTGCGATATTTTGATAGCCCATACTGGGCAACTATTTCCCCAGCTTGTCATCCCATTCCATACCCATTCGACAAACGGAAAACACTTAAGCGCGCTCGCCCTATCCGGTTGACTGCTCGCTTTGGAAACGAGGCTTACCGACAACCTAAGGAACGAGCACTATACCACAGTGTGGTACTACGTGCATCCGTGCAGGAAAAAGTCAATCGCTAACCACTCAGTTTGAACATGTGACGTACTTAACAGTTAAAATAAAAAAGTCTAGGAATGTCTGTTGAAAAAGAACCAACTTGTGAAAGAAATGCAGGATAATATTTAGAAAAATAAGGAGCGACATAATAGCTCACCTATATGTCTTTTGAAAAAATAACCAACTCGTGAAAGAAAGGGAGGAGAATATTTAGAAAAATGAGGAACGACATAGCTTACCTATGTCTTTGGAAAAAATAACCAACTCGCGAAAGAAAGGGAGGAAGATATTTAGAAAAAAGAGAGTAACGACATAGCTTATGTCTTTTTAAAAAATAACCAACTTGTGAAAAAAAGAAAGGACAATATTTAGAAAAATAAGGAAGGACATTGCTTGATGCTGAAAATTACCCCTCGTAGATGGAAATTTGTCCCCCGTGGCTGGAAGATGACCCCAGCCAGTAGAAAATATAATCAATCGGTCAAAACATCAACAACCGACAGAAAATATTCCCCACCGGCTGATTATAGGATGTACTTGTCTGGCTGCAACCATCTAGAAGTTTACCTTTACTGGCAAAGTGTAGGATTTCAATGTACATACATGATCAAATAAATCCAAAGTCAGGGTTTTGAAAATGGTATATCAAATATCATCACCATATTCACATGTAGGTAGGTACCTATACATTTTCAATAATATTTTCACCAAAATGTGAACTTACCTCTGTTTTCTGGCAGAAGTGTTATAGAGAAGTAATAATAATTTGGAAATTATGGAGAACAATATAGCTTACTCATGTCTTTTGAAAATTGAGTTCGTAAACTGTTTTAAATTGTTAATAATTTTTAACAATATTCCAAGTTCTTATATATAAATTATTAGCAGTAAGCATTTATTTACATGCAGTATAGGTATAACTTACCCTTATTGATGAATGTTTTAAACTATTTCAAAATTAAGAGGTACTCAATTTGTTGATACATTTTTAATCAGTTAAACTTTCTGTATAAAAATTATTCCTAAAAGATCCAAAATATTTTAAAAACACTGTATTTATTCATTATCAATAGGAGTAGTAGTAGTGGGAAATAAAGGGAGGATAATACATTGAAGAAATATAGGAAATAACAAAGCTACCATATGTTTTTGGAAAATAAGTAAATACAGAATAAATATTATAAAATAAATACTCAACTTAACAATAAGTAAAAGGATTCGGAACATATATAACTTATTCTATTGATGAATGTTCTAAACTATTCAAAAATTAGCAGGTACTCAATTTGTTGATAAATTTTGAATTGGTCAATTTTTTGTATATAAATTATTCTTAAAAGATCCAAAATATTTCAAAATCGCGCTGTATTTATAGTATACGGGGAAAGTAGAAAATCTCCGAAATAATTTATAAATAATTTTTTTATGGTATTTCACGAATTTAGACGAAAATAATTATTGTAAATTCTATTTTCAGTATAATTTTGGCGAGCAGTTTATTTATCGACAAAATAAACATGAATTATAAGGGATATTTTACCTTCGTTTGTTGCTGTGATTCACGGAAAGAAGAAAAGAGAGGAATATCTTCTTTTTCTTAAACAGGGGATAATTTACCTGGCTTACAAAGAGGAAATATTTTATTGTATATTCGAGGGGATACTTTACCTTCATTTGTTGCTGTGATCCACGGAAAGAAGAAAAGACAGAAATATCTCATCTTTTCTTCTTCTTTTACTTGTCGGGGGATAATTTACCTGGCTTACAGAGAATAAATATTTTATTGTATATTCCAGGGAATACTTTACCTTCATTTGTTTCTCACAAAATGAAGAAGAGCTAAAAGGTATTTTGTGTAGCTCCCTTACCGAAGTTGCCACATTTATAAAAGCATAGACTGTCAGTTTCTTTAAAAATAACCTTATCTTGGTTAATTTTCAAGGAACTCATTATTATTTCTCTATGGCCTCTACCTACCTTCACATTATTCACGCAAAGACCCTAAATCGTTCTAACGAGAACGCTTTTGGGTCTTTGCGCTGAATCCGGATTGTCAAAGACTCTCTGTGATGCTTGTGAGAACAAGCCTCGTATATTGGGAAAAGTAGAATTCGATAGATGGCGCTCTGAAATGTCAACGTCATCTTAGCAACGAGTAAAACAAATCAGCTGCCGTATAAGCCCTTTGATATTTAAGTGATTTTATTTTGCTGTTTTAGTTATTTTCTGTGTGTGTTTTGTGAAACTTTTGCTTTTTCTATGATTGTGCTTTAGTATTTTGTGTTGTTAAACTAAATTTTGACTCCTTATATTTTTATTTTTGGAGTAATAGGTATGGTTGATATTTGTGAAAAGTACAAGCGTTCAATTAACTGTTAAGTTTTAGGTCTGATTTCGTGTTTTTATTTGATTTTTGATATAATTATATCTACAAAAGTTGCATGGATGGTAGGTTTGTATTGAGTAATATTTTAAATCTTTAATACCGACTTATTTTCTCTTTAATCTGCAATGGAAACAAAAAATAGAATAACATAACCTCTTCCATAATATCTCTGATATCTCTGATAACTTTTCCATTCGTGCGTAAAATGTTTCTTACCACACACGTTACGTAATATACTATTACAATATTATTCATAATTAATGTCATGGATTAATGTATACAAATCAAATTAAACATAAAGAAAATTTGAGGTTAGTTACACCAAATAAAATAACGCTTAACGTTTAACGTCATTCACAGGTTATGGCTTCGAAAACTAATAGAGACTGCGCTTGCTCAGTTTAACGTTTAGTGTGTAACGTGCGTCAAAATTTATGTCGCTTAAAATCTCTCTATTATCTACTCAAGCCGTCGACCAAAAATTTGCCAGATGATGGTATTTTTTGAAATATTTGTAAATTTGTCTTCAGACGCCTGGTTCAATATCAGTAAACGAGTGTATCACATAAGTCAAACTTACACTGAAATAAAGTTTTAAGTGGACGTAACGTTCCTACGTGAATTAAGATATATATTTACGAAAAGTAATAGAATAATAAAATAAAAAATTTTATGATATATCGGTCGTAATATGTCACAGGTAAGTGACGTAAAAAGATAAAAACGGTCGACTCTTTTTAACGCTGAATATTACATGATATTAGATTTGCCATATTGGAGTTATTTTGAAAATTATATTTTGCTTATTACCGGATTCGGTAATTTATGATAATTCTGTACTCAGTAGATTTTAAAATGACATTCACTGAGACCTAAAAGATCTATTGTGCCCCATTACAAACAAAGGAATAGTAGGGTCACTCTAAGCTCCTCCCAGCTCCATGTCTATCTCACTCGGTCTCCGTCTCCGTTTTTTCTGGTATCCTGAAGCTCCCAATCGAGCGTTAAACAGATACCGAGTGTCTCTTGTAGTTTGAAGGTACGAGCGGAGTTATTAGTATACCGGCTGGACTGTCTTTGCAGTGAATTATTTAATTATTATTACGGTATATTTTTTATTGAAGAGAAAATGCCACGAGTGTGTTGTGTGGACAGTTGTAGGAGTAGAGATGGGGTAAAAATATCTTCCTTCAGATTTTTGGAACTTTAGTTCTTTACGTCAGGTTATGTTTGAGCGACCAGGGGTCGCGACGCAAAAGATCTGACCGTTACGTTACGTTATGTTACGTTGCTTCGTTATGTGCCTTGCTTGCGTGCGTGTGCTCTCTCCTGAGTCTCTCTCTCTCGTTTACGAAGCAGCGGGCGGGAATCGAACCCGGGCCGCCCGCGTGGAAGGCGAGCATTCTACCACCTGAACCACTATGCACCGAACCACCGATGCTACATTAAAATTGTATGCAAAGCTGGTATTCTCAGTGCTGGTGATCTACTTGAATTTGTTCGGATAAATGTTTACTATTATTTCCATAATTTTTTTTGCGCGATTGATCTTTTTTGTTTATTCACAGCATCGGTTGTCAGGACGGTAGGTTGTGTTTACTGGTTTCTAAGTTTAACACGTCGGTAAGTGATTTACTCACCGTTTAGACGTCGAAAAGTAATAAAAACAATTTCACCAAAATGCAAAATATATTTTAAACTGATCGAGAAGTATAAATGTGTGCTTCTATTGCTTTTGAGCCGTCTGTGTACCATTGAATGGCGTTTTTTCCAAGTCTGGTAATGGTATTTGGATCCCATTCCTTCTTGTTGCTGGGGGCCCTAAATACTCCCCGTCTCCTCGGTAACCTACAAACATGATACATTTTGATATTGACAGTGGATTGGAGTAGTAATCCATATATTTAAGACAACAACGTCACTGTTTCAAACGTCAATGACGTCATTTGAGATTTATATTGTAGCACTTATATATATTTAGTATTAAAAAAAGATCTGTTATCTGTATACATTTTTTTCCAAAGAGAAAGCTGAAACGTAATATTTCTGGACAAGCAGAAGCTCTATGAAATGTTTTATGGTAAATCCAGCGTGCTTAGAATAGGTATACTCTTGAAAAGCTGATATAAGCCGACCTTTTCTGCATAAGCGGAGACATATTTTATGTCCTCCTTTTTGCATGAATTTCTTATGAAAGTCGGGAGTTTACCATACCCGAAAAGGCACTTTAAATTATTTTAATATTATATGATTTCATTCGGTTTAAATCTGGAACGTATATAGCCGCGTATCCAATAAAATAAATTACTTACATTATCACGATAATGAACCGTTTAAATGTATGACAAACGTTAACCCTAACCTTTGACTTAAAAAACTTGATTAGTTGATGTTTAGAGTACGCACAAGCGCGACATATCAATCCGGAGAAATTACATCGATCAAAATAGGATGCAGACGTATTTTTCGTAGCGGCAATGTGTCTTACGTCTTTTTCTACTTTTTCAACAGTTTTAGTCAGGTCTGTACTTTGTTGTTTACAACATTTATTTAAATAATACAAAAATATGCCTATATACACGGAAAAACAGCATTTTGATAGTTCTCAAGTATTTTCAGTTAGAAAAAGAAGCAGGTAATAATTAAAATCAAATTTAAGGTTAGCTATATGTCAAAATGGTAAATAAAATAAACGACATACCCAAATCCCGGATATATGTCACAAACGATGACGCACACCTTGAAGGCTATTGAATGTACTATACATCGAGAGTGTATAAGGAGTTGCCTACACGTGTCAGAGTTTTTGAGTTTTGTATCGTTGATAAATTCTGTTTTAAACAAAGAAGTCTAAGTAAAAAAAAGAAAAAACAACCTTTGGATAACGTTAGATAACTAGATAAGTTACATAAAGGCACGGTATAATCGTTTCCTAGATGAAAATTAGATATTGTCTAAAGTTTTATACTCGGAATCTAACTTTTAACGAAAACTTTTCGCAACTATAGCTGGAGTTTAACAGTATGCAAATTGAATTTCGACAAATGTAATGGAAACTTTTTAGATGTTCTAAATTCTAAGACTCTAAATTCAAATTGGATTTCATATAGGTACGAGCTATCTACCTCTCCAGGAGAGGTAGAAAACTGGAAAATAATTGGGGTTTGCTTAGTGAAAAAATTTTGTAGCGCCAATCGTATTCAAGAGAAAGGACGTTATATACACATTTTCTACTATTTTGCTGAAATGACTGCCATAACTATGAATAAATGACAGTTTTCCATGGCAAAATTTGTAACGATAGAATATCTATCGTTATTTTTTGTATCTACTTCTATCATTAATTTCCATGTAATTTCTTTTCAAACCCTTTTTCTATGCCTTTGTCTTTGAAACGAATATCGCCAAAACCCCTTTTCTACGTTCCGCCGTTGTAAAAAAATGGAAATAAAATTGTTTTCAAATTGCACACGTTCCTACACTTTGTTCTAAGATTTATGGCCTTTTCTGTTGTTATTTCTCTGCCGCTTTTCTGTTTGATGTAGGACACGTGCTCATTTTAACCACGTTTAAAGAATTTGTCCGTTAATTATTTGCTAAGAGCTCTACGTGCAGGTAAGACATGTTGCAAATTGACCAACGTGTCATGTTACGAATTGGCACCAATGTTGTGTTACAAATTGGCACCAACGTGTTATGTTGCAAATTGGACAACGGGTTGTGTTACAACTTAAAGAAAAACAAGATATACAGTTTAGGATGACATGAAATTTTGATTGATAAATCTAACCTTGAAAAAGTTATGTTCAATACCTACCACTTGGTACGAACCGTGTAACTAGCGCCCTCTACGAGAGTCAGATATAAAAACAAATTCATGGGATGTATCATGTATCGGTTTCCAAAACATATTCGTATAAAATTTCATTACAATGTTGCCAGTAGTTTCGGCAAAATCTTGAAAAATGTGTATACAGTTTTTTCTTCAACGCCCTTTATCTTGAATGCGGATGGCGTTACAATACATAGATACCATTTACTCTTTTCCATTTAAGTCCTATGTCTAACTACATGTGTAAATATTGCTTTTATATTGAGGTTTCAATAACAAATCCACAGAGCAGTTTGTAGTGGAGTCAATGAATACATAAAACAGGCAATCTTCGGAAGTCCTCAAGAACAGCTCGGATTTTGATGTTTTTTTTTTCAAAATTTTGTTTTTTTATATTCTTTAAAATCAAAAACCTCTTGGAGTGGAGACGGAACTATTTATCTTGTTTAAACAATATCTGTGATATTTATGCACAAAAAAAATTTCTACTATACAATATCCATTAAAAACTTTTATATACAAAAAAAAGTACATTTAATTTTCAATCTCATTTCGCGTTTCGGAGTGGTGGGTGGTTACTGCAGTCATTTCCTCTGCAAACTATGCAGGCTGGTGAGCAATGAAGACCACTTTTTCTGCAGCCACACGCTGAACCACTTCCTGTTTTGCAAGAGCAAAATATCAATTTTAAAACGTTGTCAGGTGCTGCTGGTTGTGTCATTTTGATTGGTTTTAAATAATTCTCTTTTCGCCAACCCTATTCTTCAGGTGGTATCGATGAATTATTTTTCCATTGCTTGTAAGTAGACTCTTTTAATATGTTGTTTTGCTGCATCTTCTGTCGGAGGTAAGGAATTAAGTTGTACGCTTTTATTTTTTGAAGCTAATGCTATGAAACGTTTATATCGCATTTCATTCAAGCATTTGGCAGTTTTAGCACCATACATTGCTAGAATACAATCGATACCATCATTAAAAAGCACTTCTTCATTTTGCTCTTCAACCATAAAATTTTCAGCTGCTGCATGTAATTTTTGATTATCATCAAAAACTTTAATAAAACCATTTTTTCCTTTGTTATAGGAAGCGGATGTGGTATCACATCCAGTGAATGCATGAATGAAAAACAGATGGGTTTTTTTAATATTTGGATATTTCTCTAATATTGTTTTTGTTGAGTAAACTCGTTGCAAGATATTATTTTTTAGTGGTTTTAAAAAACAATTTCTTTATCATCAGATGCTAAAGCCATCAATAAAACTAACACATCAATATCTTCAGCTACAACAACTACTTGAAGAGAGGAACAATCTATAGCAGATTGCACAATTAATCGATCAGCATCACTTTCGGCTTGACTCCACTCAATATTAAGATTAAGATCAAGATTAATAAACCTATTTTTTTTTGCTATTATCTAAAAGTTTCTCTTTCGTTGTGTTTAAAGGCATGTCTTCTTCAAAATAAATAATCAATGGAAGTATTGCCGATATATCTACGATTTCTCTCAGACAATTTAGTTCTATCATTACTATATCCATCAAATACAACTTTAACATCAGTGCCATAATTATTACGTTTATATCTAATATACTGTTGACAAATATCTGCATTTTAATCTATGAAGTATTTGTAGCGTATGCAGGTAACACATAAATGTTTTTTTTTGTTTTAATATTAAATTATTGTTGAAAACTTTTTTGTAACAACTATTTGTTACAATAAGATTAATATATGGAGATTTTTTTACAAAAAAATAGAGACCAAACTGAATTTTTTTTAAATATCGTTTATATTGTTTAAACAATATAAATAGTTCCGTCCCCGCTCTAAGAGGTTTCTGATTTTAAATAATATGAAAAAACAAAATTAAAAAAAAATTCATAAAAAACGGAGCTGTTCTTGAGGACTTCCGAAGCAAAGGCTTCATTGACGCTACTATTGAATTGGGCAGGCAGGATGACGTATTCCGGCGCATTTTATTCGAGCGTCTGATTTGCTGAAAGTTAATAGGCAGCCTGTGTACCTTAAGGACATTGGAATTGTCCAATCTCTATTTTCTCGCAGATCTGCTGTACTCTCATTCTTGTGTTCATTCTTGTATCATTTTTATCGACTTCGTTATCATCACTTGATGCTTTAATCCTGGTTGTTTTTCCATTGTTTTACAGACGTCTTAAATATCTTACTTTTTGTTTCTGCAGATAAATACTAGACTAGATCATTTGAATATCTTACACTCCACGCCCCCTATAACCTTTTTTACATCGTCAAAGTTATAGATACATTCTCTTTTTCAGACAATCTTTTCCTCATTTAAACAGTAGAATATTATTAGCAATATTCAATAATTCTAATCGTAAATAAAAACGTTTCGTATTCATCTCAACTTCTTATAAAATCAATACCGAACGTGGCGTGTAAATGTCAAACCGCTGTATAATTAATATGTTTGGATTGTGTACTAAGCAAACACTTTTAACGTTAAGAATGGCTCAACTAATTATACCGATATTTTTATTTAATTACCTTTTGTTGTGTTTGCACAAAATATTTTATATTATGGGTCGCAAACATAATTATTCACAGAATTTATTTGTATATTTTAAACAACATGATGAGCAAAACATATAGAGCCGCAATGTTGTGGGTTCAGCCTCATCTCTGTTTAAAGCTTTTTATCATTTATTTCCCCTCATGAATTCCACCTCCTTTACATTTCGCTCTATATGCTCTGGTACCATCTCTGATCGGATAAGTTGGCTGGATAGGGCAACTCTACATCACCTAGTACTCATTAGGTCCTTTGTGCATATTCCTGGAAACGACTCTCAGTACGACAACTAGCATATGGTTTCAACCTGCAGACTTTTTTTTAATGAGCCGTCTCTTCGCCGGCACCACCTCAGCCTCCTGGGCTTAGAGTAGATACTCCTAGTGTTCTGATTACAGCCTATTCAGCCAATCCGTTCCCTGTATTAGCTCATACAGGTTCTTTGCTAGTTGTTTGGTGGTGGTGCGTTCTCTTGCTCAAGCTCCTTTCGATCTTTGATGACAATCTCGAAGTTCTTGAGAAAGATATGCAGACTTACCATAGCCTTTGTTTTTTGTCGCCTCAGACAAGGCATAGTGACATACCACTACAGACAATGATATGTTGAGGTGATAGATTAATTGGTTCGCCACCACAGCCTTTATGCATTTTGTTCTCTTGATTGTACCGTTGATGCAAAGAGTAGACCTCATCAGGCTCAACACTAGGTCCTTCTTGGACACTATAATTGTTGAAGGTTATTTTTATTGCTTTGGATATTCCTAGACAAATAAGTCAGTGTACTTTGTCTAGACTCTTTCTTGCTGTATCTCGTATCAGACGAACTTTAAGCTACAATCCTCTTGTAGTTTTTGAGATCCCATTTTAAACTGTGAATATAGATGTAGATGATAGTTTTCTATTTCACGGTATATTTTATAAAAGAACTTGGATAAACTGGATAACAACAGGTTGAAACATTGCAATAATAACATGGTAAAGGTAAAATTACCATCTTTCCATGTTTGTTAGTCCATTTTGTCGGTTTTCTCTTTGAATGTGTTTCTTTAACAAGTCACTGGGGTGAAATCTTTCCTTTTCCGTACTGGTTGGAGTGGCTGGAATACTTCTGTGGCCAATTACATCCTTAAAAACTGACCTTCTTTATGCTGGCTCTACAATTTGAATATAATTTGCTATACGTAGTATAACGGGTAAATATTACGCTCTATAAAAGAGAAATAAGTCAAAAGCGCCCTTATCGCGCGGGTTCAAAGGTCACTAACCATATGTATCAAATCAGAAGACACAGAGGTTATCAAAATGTGAGATTACAAATAATGATTGTTGATGTTTACTGCACACTGGTTGAAGAATTTCCACTTTTTCATTCATTCTCGAAATAATGTATCAGATTAAGTACCATTTTTTTTTGCTTGAGGATGCAAAATACCGGAAAATTGCTTATTATTATTCATATTGTCACTCTGAATTGTCAAAGTGACATAACTGACATTTAAATAAAAAAAATTGCTGGTGAAAGACTTTTTAGAATCGCTGAAAACTAAATTCTGTCAACATTGCATAAGTCTGTCTTATTCATCTTACGGATTTTATTTGGAAGTTATTGTCGCTTTCGTTTATTTGGGCTTCAAGCACTTGTGCGTGACGCCTCAGTCGTCACGACTTTTGAGCAAATCGAACACGATTTTTTAGGATCCTCAAAACCACCTGACATGTGCCAATGCTGATGAATTTCCTGTGTTGTTAGAAGAACAGTTTTCAATTATAATGTTTTTGATAATGAAATTTTGCATATTTAGATATTTTTAGTAAGGTTTAAATCGTATTAAATCGTAATCGGCACAATCTTAACCTTCAAATAAACGTCAAAGCGGACAAACGTCAAATATTTAATGTCCGTGGGATGCTCATATTTTTCGGTATGTGCTTGAGGGGCAAGGGGAAGGTAAGACTAGGCGTCACGCCCGGTAATAAACGAACGGAATTCAGTCACTACGAGCTGCTACTAGCAGCCAAAAGTAAATAATCGAAAACGCTTTATGATTAAACGCAATAAAAGGCAACAAAAACGGTGAGTATGTCTTTGTTGAATGGTATGACCCGCATGATAAGATTGCATTTGACTCATATTTCCTTATTTCAAGTGTAATAGGGTGTCTATTCTAGTTTGAGGGTATAACCTGAATAGTGGTTCTATTAGTTCATTCATTTTATAGACCCGATGCCTGGAGTGCGTTCAAAAACGGCTAATGCCAATCCTAAAACTGACTTTATCCCTTCCACAATGTAGACTCAAGTAGCTATTTTTGTGTTGGAACGACCAAAGCCACCACTGACAAGTGACATGTTTGTTTTGTGATTTATAACCTCTGAATTATGATTTAAATGTGATTTAAATTTTCTCAATTTTAGTGATATGAACATGAATGTATTATTGGTGGGTAGTTTATTAGATAGCCAAAGAAATATTTTTTTGATATGGGAGGTGAAGAAAATGTAGAATATAATAATTATTTGCTGAACTCTCTGTTGTTGGCAAGCAAATTTTTATAAACTTATTGTTATCCAAGGCAATAAGTAATCCATGAGTTAATGCTCCTATTCCTGTTGGAACATGATATGTTGTCCCATCTAAATAAAATAGAGAATATAATTCATACTTTGAGATAATTCACTAAGTTCCTTAATTTTGTACTAACCGGCGGCTCTCATTATATAGGTGTAGTTTTGTAAATCAATTACATCTACCTCATTAATTTCGTTTTCCATTACAACACCAGACTGTTAAGAAGGATAATATCTCTGATGATATGTTTAAGAATTATCAACAATACAAAATTGAAAAGAGTCAAACTTCTAACCTATCCTAAGCATACATAAACACAACTAACCTAAGAAGCTGAACCACCAATCAGAAATCGTATAACCGTCTCGGGAGAAGCTCACGGTTGCCTCCAAAAGTTACATGGCTCGATCAAGCTTGATCTGAACGAACTAAGCCAACATATTTTAACAAGCTTCTGCTGAAATAGAACGTCCTATGTTAATTTGACTCCTATGTTTGGCTCCAGCCGTGCCGAACCGCACTCCTGATCCCAAGCATGGGATTGAACTCGAGCGATCGAAGGGGCAGTGCCAAAACGTCTTTGACTACTCCATAGAGGTCTGGGTAGAAAAAAAACATTATTTTCCAAGAAAGGCACTTTGTTTTCTTTTCTTACACTCGGTGTTTTTTAATAGCAAACCAATAACCCAACATAACGTTACTAGATCCAATAAACATTTTATAAATATTTAAGTATTTGAATTGAATGTACACCTAAGTGTTTCTCCATAAAAATAACTTATTTAGAAATCCCACTAAAAGAGTGAGCGAGAGAGCAGTATCGAAAGTCATTATTTCCGAATTTTAACAACATTTGCAGATCGTAATGTTGTTTTAAATAATCCATGGTATTGACATAAACCCACAATATAAAATGATGTACGTTAGAATAAGTCAAAGTGATAAAAGTTAACGAATACGACCACATTCGGTAACAAT
>CAJUYI010006918.1:0-12970 GCA_910591695.1 Galerucella pusilla
TGATCAGATATAAATTTAGAATCTTCTGTCGAAAATTGTCTAGACTTAGTTGCAATAGGTCTGCAATCGTCTGATAAATTTGAAAATAGTGTGGGATATTCTATATTAAGATGAGCTAAACTGCATATTTTGTCAGATGAATCAATTATTAAAGGTAATTTTGGGCCTCCAAATGTGATTTCGAGAGCGAAATACTGTCTAAGTAAATCATGGCCAATAACTACATCAGCACATAAATCTTGAAGAACAGAAATACGGATATTTGGATGCAATTCATCCTTTATTGTTAAATCTACGAAGCAGTGTCCAGATATAGAAGACTTCAATTTCGTGGATGCCATTAGTATGTGACCAGAACTTGGAAGAATTTCAAACTTCAAGAATGATGCAAAGTTTTTATTTAGGTACGATTCTGAGCTCCCAGTATCTATTAAAGCGTCGGCAGGAGTTCCGTTAATTTTAACTAGACTTTTAGATAAGCTTTGTGGGGCGGCAGCAAGATATTTGGAGTTTGAAGAGTTAGATGAAGAAGCAACAGGTGAAATTGAAGCTGAAGAAGGTTTATACTTCTTGCTTTGACATACTTTTGAGAAGTGTCCTTGTTTACCACATTCAGAACAAACAGAATTTTTAGCTGGACATGAACTCCGTAAATGTTTTCTATTAGATCCACAGTAGTAGCATTTGAAGTTTTTGATAGCAGCAGACGTAACTTGATTAGATTCTAGCGAATTTTCTATTGATTGGATTGAATTAACAACTTGAGGAGCAGAAATATAAGCTACTGAATGTTTTTGCGCGGATTCTAGTGATTGAGCTGAGATTATAGTTTCTTCTAATGTTCAAGTATGATTCTCTAACAAACGCTGCCTAATGTGCACAGAAGTTAGTCCAGTGATGAAAGCATCTCTTATGTAGTCGTCTCGATTTTGATTAGAAGAAACAGTTTTAAAATTACAGTCGTTAGCTAGTTGCTTTAAGATTAATATATACTGATCCACATTTTCTCCGAATTGTTGTTTTCTAGTCATAAGACTATGTCTTGCAAATATTTCGTTCTTAGGTTTTACAAAAGCAGATTCGAGGACTTGCATAGCATCAGCATATTTCTTACAGTCGGAAATGAGTACAAAATTGGTGTGACTTACATAATTTACGAGTAGCTTGAGTTTTTCTACCTCATTTATTCCTTTAACAGAAGAAATAATATTTTCAAAAGTAGTTTTCCAGTGTGACCATTCAAATCTGACTGCAAAAACTGTTATCGAATGTCTTACTAATTTATTCCTCGTTTTTCAGAAAATATCCATCGATTAGTTACCATCAAAACTTTCCCTTTGTCTGATCAGGTAGCTCAGGATTTTGAAATTCTTAAAAATGAAATTGCTTTGTCAGCTGTAACTTCTATTGATGATAAAATTCCCCTTGTCGTTGAGACGGATGCGTCTGACCATTCTATTGCTGCGACTCTCAGTCAAGAAGGAAGACCTGTAGCCTTTTTCTCAAGGACATTAACAAGTTGTGAAAGAAATCATTCTTCCGTTGAAAAAGAGGCATATGCTATAGTTGAGGCCGTTAAAAAATGGCGCCATTTCTTAATTGGAAGACACTTTAAACTTATAACAGACCAAAAATCGGTATCGTTTATGTTTAACATGCGACACTCCAGTAAAATCAAAAACGAAAAGATTATAAGGTGGCGTCTAGAATTATCCTGTTACAGTTTTGATATTCAGTATCGGCCAGGAACTGACAATGTGGTACCTGATACTTTTTCAAGAGTTTGCTGCACAACTCTTACCAATCTATCTTTAATTGATTTACATCAAGCTCTATGCCATCCTGGGATTACCCGAATGGTACATTATATAAGATCTCGTAATTTACCCCACTCTATCGAAGAGGTACGTGCTATGACAGCTGGCTGTCCTGTATGTTCAGAAATTAAACCAAAGTTTGTAAAAATTCAAGGAAAATTGATAAAGGCTACTTCACCATTCGAAAGGCTATCCTTAGATTTCAAAGGACCCCTTCCTTCTAATTCTCGTAACAAATACATTCTCACAATTATAGATGAATATACTAGATTTCCGTTTGCTTATCCATGCCGAGATCTGACTGCAAAAACTGTTATCGAATGTCTTACTAATTTATTTTCAATTTTTGGCATGCCTGGCTACATACATTCTGATCAGGGTGCATCTTTCATGTCTCATGAACTGAAAAATTTTTTACATTCATATGGAATACCCACAAGCAGAACTACCGCTTATAATCCTGAAGGTAATGGCCAAACCGAAAGATACAATGAAATTATTTGGAAAACTATTTCTCTGGCCCTTAAGTCAAGAAATTTCAAATCTGATCAATGGAAAGAAGTACTTGACGTCGCCCTCCATTCTATTCGTTCACTCTTATGCACAGCTACAAATACTACACCGCATGAAAGAATGTTTATTCATCCAAGAAAATCACCAAATGGCATTGCAATACCTTCATGGCTAAAGAATCCTGGAAAAGTATTTATGAAGAAGCATGTGAGGCACTCTAAGTACGATCCTTTAGTTGAAGAGGTTGACTTAATAGAAGCTAATTCTAAGTATGCTGTTGTAAGATATGACGATGGACGTGAAGCAACTGTTTCTCTAAGACATCTTGCTCCGTGTGGAGATAAGACTACATTGGACCAATCAATCCAAAATAGCAAATTGGCAACGAAAACTTCCGAAACGACAACTGAAACAAGTAGTTCTCAACTTGATTCTAATAAAATGGAAAACATTTACAATACTCCTCAAGACCTTCAAAGGAGCGACTATTTTGAAACTGAAATTCCTCAAAGTACGAGATGTAGTACTAGAAAAAGAAAAACTCCTGCCTACCTTGAAGATTTTGTCGAAAAATAAAGCTGGGGAGAATGTAGTATACTATATATTTATACGTATTAGATCGTTACACCTTTTATCATTTTATAATGTCAATGTTCACTGTTTAATGTCAAGCTCAGTTCTTGCTTAATAAAGCCTATTCACGAAGGTTTTGCGTTATTTATCACAGCACTCATGTTAAAATTAAAAAACCACCAGAATTTGGTGATGATTTTATTAACAGAAAAGGATTTGCTAGCATAAATGTGCAAGTAACTTGTGATGTTAATGAATTGATTACAAGTGTAGACGCTCAATCGCCTGGAAGTGTTCACAATTCCAGAATTAGGAAACAAAGTTCCGTATATGAAAAGGTGGCAAGATTTCGGGGTAATTTCTGCCTTCTCGGAGATAGTGGATATGGTGTAATGTATGTATCCTACTATGGATACTTGGTGCATTAGAAGTGTGGAAGGGCCTCTGACTAGGTGGTGTTGCTGGTCACTTGGTGTGTCATCTCACAGGAATTAAAACAACTACTGGAATCACTGGGTCATGTTCTCTTTATTACCTTACTTTACTATTATACATTAACCCACTTATTACTAGTACTAATTAGAATATTAAGTAAAATGATTACGATGAATAGAATACACTTTGAATGTCTTTAGGACATCTTAGAATAACATATTTATACGACGAGTCAATTTCAGCGTTTTTGTAAATATAAAACAATTCTGTTTATGTTTGTTTCACGCTCTGAACTTGACATCCTACGTGAGACCTTTCTCTTTCATATTGTCAACGATTCATGCTTTATAGAAATTAGCTTCAAGGGAATTTATGTCTTTATTCATAATAATACCATAATAATAATTTAAATAATTAATAAATAATATTTCAGCCAAAAGGCATCACAATGGAATTACTCCTTGGCTATTAACACCTTTTAAAAATCCTCAAAACCGAATTGAAGAATTATTCAATATCACTCACTCCAAGGAAAGAGTTGTAATTGAGAGAGTTTTTGGACAAGTAAAGCAAAGGTTTCCCATTCTAGGACACAAGGTTAAAACATATTTGTCACAAGTTCCAAAAATTATTGTTTGCTGTGCTGTTTTACATAACATTAGTAAGCATTTACGAGATGATTTTGAGTTTGCATTAGATGAAATGGAAAGTCCTGGAGACTCCGATTACGTGTGTGATGAAGCTGAAAATAGTACTACTATCCGTCAGAGAGGCACCGAGAAACGTCAAGCAATACTGGAGACAATGTTCGGTGAAGAAAAAAAGTAAACACTTGTAAATATAAGTAAGTACTTATAAGTAATCACTCAAAATCCAAAAGATTTTTCCAATATTTACTTTCGAGAGAGTGCTAGTTTTTATTCATTCAAATAAAAATGTGTATTAGCTTCTACTTAGAAGTTTTAGCTTTTTCTTATAAGTTATGACTTGCAAGTTAATACTTTTTTTTATTCAATTGACCCTAGTACTTCAAAATAATCAGGTTATACATCGATAACTTGTTGCATAACGTCGGCTGAGATGCAAAACCGTGTAAGCCCGAAAATTTCCGAAATTGAGATTTTTATACAGAAATTTCAGAAGTTAAGCGCTCCGTTGAGTAAATATAAACAATTTATTAATTTAGAAGGTTCAATGGAATTCACAATCCAAATCAACTCATTTTTTATGAACGTTAGAATATTGATGTCGATATGGTTACTATGGAAATTAAAGTATTGTAAAATTTTTGATTGGTAGAGCTACCCTATGTATAATCAGGTATTATCGAAATTATACAAGGTAACTTAATTAAATTAATCGTTCTGATTGGTTGAAAATGATACGAAAAAAATAATCAGTTACAAACCAGTCGTTCGCTGTAAATAATTTTTTTTTCAGATCCAACACAAGCGTGTCATTCGGGGGGACCAACAGGTATTTTCATTAAGAAATTTTTATTTTCAAGTTTTTTATGTATCCGACACCGAATGTTTTCTTCTTTCATATACCATGAACCGTTTTCGAGAAAAATTAAATAACATTTTTTGTGTTTCTTACATAAAATCATGTTGGATTATAAAATTGTATCTGTAATGTCAAGTTGGCTTTGAAAAATCAACAAATTGTACAGATACTGGTAACAAAAGTTATAAGTATTATGTTGCTTACATTGTTTTGGAGATTTTAAATTAATTTCATAATCCAACATGATTTTATGTAAGAAACACAAAAAGTTTAAATTTATTTTTCTCGAAAACGGTGCATGATATCGATTTGAAAGAAAAGAACATTTTTCTTGAAAATTATCTTGAATTTTCCAAATTCGGAGTCGGATACAAAAAAAAACTTGAAAATAAAATTTTTTTAATAAAAATACTTGTTGGTCCCCCCGACTGACACGCTTGTGATGGATCTGCAAAAAAAATTATTTACAGCGAACGAATGGTTTGTAACTGTTTATTGATTATACCAAGTTTGAATATTTTAAGTAACGGTATTTTTGAATAATTTGAAAAAAACTCATATGAGGACGTCTTCTTCACAGGGCTGTAGCTCCCTTGGGAAGCATTTTCGGATGAGGGTAATTTGAGCTAAATCGACTTAAAATCACCTCTAGTAACTGTAGTTTACGTTTGGCAGGAGAGTATCTTGACACCCTGTATATACAGAGTGTACCAATCTTACGACTAACTTCGATATATGGGTTATTTTAAGAGATATCAAAAAATGTTATCAACAAAAATAGTAGATGTGCTGAAGGTCCATATTTTGAAATTATATCAAACTATACAGAGTGCTGCATAACTCCGTTACAAACCAAACATATGATTTTTCAAATGGGAACCCCTGTATATTATAACGAATTCGGATTGGTTACATTTTTTTGAAGCTTTTGATGTGAGGTTTTGCCACGTTATACAGAGTCCTTCAAAAGATATGGACAAGTTTATGAGAAAATCGTAGGTAAATCAACGCTCTGTAGCTTGTTGTACGTTGAAGCAAAATCTCCGTATCCTATTAAATTTCAATTATATTCTTTCTTATATACAGGGTGAACGGAAACTCGAACCTGTCATTTTCTTTCTTCTTTCAAATGGAGCACCCTGTATTTTATAGCAAAAATAGAATCTTCGATTATGTAACTTTAATTTTTGTCAAAGTTTATAAAAACAGAGTTATTTTGTAATATTTATTGTAAACTATTATTATTGACCTATTATGTGAAAGCAATAAACGTTGTATGGAACAAAAAATGATTAATTATAAATTTCAATGAATAATTCATTCTAAACAAAACTAGCTACCAAAAGTATAATTCTAACCGTAATATTAAGCTGAAGGTGCAAAGTGTTCACCGTTTACATCAATGCAATGCTGTAAGAGAGGGCCCAACTGATTAGCCAGCTCGGTCACCCGATTTAACAAAAGTATATTTATTTTTTTCGGGTCTTGTGAGGAATAAGTTTATAAAACCCCCGGCTATTAGAGATGACATGGAAGAAAGAATTAGTGCGGCATTTCGATCTGCTAACGTTGATATGCTGGGAAATGTTAGTCAATCATTTGAACTATTCTGCAGCATTGCATTGATGTTAACGGTGAACATTTTGCACCTTTAGTTTAATATTACGGTTAGAATTATACTTTTGGTGGCTAGTTTTGTTTAGATTAAGAGTTGTTTATTAAAATTTATTATTATTTAGGATTTTTTGTTACATACCATGCTTTCACATAATAGGTCAAGAATTTCAGTTTACAATAAATATTACAAAATAACTGTGTTTTTATAAACTTTGGGTATAGGGAATGCTTGATAAAAATTAAAGTTACATAATCGAAGATTCTATTTTTGCTATAAAATACAGGGTGTTCCATTTGAAATAAGAAAGAAAATGACAGGTTCAAGTTACCGTTCACCCTGTATACAAGAAAAAATATAATTGAAATTTAATAGGATACGGAGATATTGCATCATATTACAAAACTCTGTTTGGCAAAATACATTTTTTTTCTTTAACGTACAACAAGCTACACAGCGTTGATTTACCTACGATTTTCACATAAACGTGTCCATATCTTTTGAAGGACTCTGTATAACGTGGCAAAACCTCTTATCAAAAGCTTCAAAAAATGTAACCAATCCGAATTCGTTATAATATACAGGGGTTCCCATTTGAAAAATCATGTTTGGTTTGTAACGCAGTTATGCAGCACTCTGTATAGATCGATATAATTTCAAAATATGGACCTTCAGCACATCTACTATTTATGTTAATAACATTTTTTGATATCTCTTAAAATAACCCATATACCGAAGTTTGTCGTAAGATTGGTACACCCTGTATAAAATAAAAATAATCAGTATCGATTTCAATTAATGTTAGTGTGAGCGTAATATGTTTTATTTTCGTTAATAAACAGTAACCTACACAAGTTGTCATTAAAAAAATATATAATTATTATTGATTATTATTGTCGATTCCAATCAAGGTAAGTTAAATAATTGAAATTTTCCAGTGCAACAGTAATTTTTCTATTTATTTAGTGAATCGTAAAAAAATATGCATATGGCTGAGCAACAGCCAAATTTTATTATTATTGTTGTTTTTCTTATTTATTTAAACAGTTTTTACCGTGGGATAAAATTAGTTTAGAGTTTAGCTCGAGGCAACTTTTCATAACCACAGTCATTACTCAAGTAATACTTCAATTTGAGTCCACAGTCATTACTCAAGTAATACTCCAATTTGAGTGAAAAAAGTTTGGCATCAATGTTATCACTAGGAACTTTTGGATGCGTTTGGTTAACAATTGTGATTTATGAACGTCCTTTAACGTTCATCTGACATCTTTTGCATTGCATTCATATTCGAATTTGTGTTCAGTTCGTGTATTAACCCTCTGCAAGTATTTTATTCTCAGTTTAGTTTTTTACTGTTCATATATATTTCTTATTTGCTGCGTTAGTTTATTTTTCCAGCTAGTTATTTAATAGATAATTTCAGATTCTTATTTTCAATATTTGTAGTAGATATTATTTCATTAAAGTTCATGATTTCTTAGGAAAATAGAAAACAAGAGAAAACTCTTTTCGTCTAGCGAAAAACTAGCCTTAAGTGAGATGGTTTGTGAATATTCTTTTATAGAAAATAAAAAAACTGATTGTGCTAGCTTAGCTGGAAAGGAAAAGACATGGGTGTTACTGGCACACGAGTTTAATTCAAGCGAAGAGCATTGTTTCGTCTAAAAAATGAATTAATTTAATAATTTTGCTTTTTACTACATCAATGTGATTACTAACCTAGGTAAACTGTAATGTATGTATCCTACTATGTATACTTGGTGCATTAGAAGTGTGGAAGGGCCTCTGACTAGGTGGTGTTGCTGGTCACTTGGTGTGTCATCTCACAGGAATTAAAAACAACTACTGGAATCACTGGGTCATGTTCTCTTTATTACCTTACTTTACTATCATACATTAACCCACTTATTACTAGTACTAATTAGAATATTAATTAAAATGATTACGATGAATAGAATACACTTTGAATGTCTTTAGGACATTTAGTAATGAATTAGAATTGATTAGAATGATTTAGAATACTTTAGAATAATTTAGAATGATTTAGAATGAATAAATGTTAAAACACTTTCGTTAACATATTTATACGACGAGTCAAGTTCAGCGTTTTTGTAAATATGTATAAAACAATTCTGTTTATGTTTGTTTCACGCTCTGAACTTGACATCCTGCGTGAGACCTTTCTCTTTTCATATTGGTCAACGATTCATGCTTTATAGAAATTAGCTTCAAGGGAATTTATGTCTTTATTCATAATAATACCATAATAATAATTTAAATAATTAATAAATAATATTTCAGCCAAAAGGCATCACAAAACGATAAATGTGAGCATTTCCCTCATATATATAGTTTACAAAATCAATTAAATCATCCATCATACTAATTTCCTTGAAAATTTTGAAACTATAACAGACAAATAACAACCAAACAAAATTTTGATATCGAAAAATGACAGTGTAAGGTACAAACGTGGTTTATAGGTTAGAAATCTTCACTCAAGGGAGCTGGAATCTGTACTCATATTTCACTCAAGTTATACTCAAGCTCAACCTCACTTTTCGCCTGTAAGTGTCTCTGCATACAATAAGGATGAGTGAAGTATGAGTGACCCTCAAGTGTCGACTATGAATTTCACCCTTAATTTATTACTTAATGTCTACTAATTTATTTACACTCAGTATAATAATTGTCCTAATTTATCTTCAACACTATTTATATTCACTATCTGTCACTCACTGTATACTGAACAACTCTTCCACTCACTCGAAAACCCGCGTATATATAGTCCTTTTCAACTCTAAAACCTTCTTGAATTTTCGAATTAGAACATTCACGAATAAACCATTGTATTGCTTTGTAGGAACCTTCTAGAAGGCGCATTCGCCAAAATTTATAGTTCGCGACAGGGCCGGCTTCTGAATCACTGAGTTCGTAACATTATTTACAGCTTTTATCTCGGAATGTTTCACTTTACAATATATGAAGGGTAATCATTCATAAATGAAAATAATATAAATAAGAATTTTTTTATTAAAAAAAAATATATATATACTTCTATTTATTCGGACACTTTAGTCTGGTGTGACCTGAAACAATTTCATCTAATTAGAAAAACCCTGCACAGGGCGAGTAATTAGTGTGGCTTTTTTTAAATTTAACCCTTTCACTACAGAATTATCATTAAGAGCCGCAACAGAAAGTGGCAGTCTAAGTGCCGGTTCTATCACCTCTGGTTAAGAGTTCTAGTTATGGTTAACAAGATCTGACAAGAGGTTTGCTGTTCTATTTCCACTTGCTTCGTTATAACCATAGGTTAAAGTTCTTTGGCCAAAGGTTACAGTAACAGAAACTTTAAGCTCTTATTAAGATTGTGACTACTGGTTAACCTAATTTTGGTGACATTTGACTTTACAATCTTGACACAGCACATCTCCATTTATTTTTAATTGATTATTTGTAAATAAAAGACGTAAGTGCCTAATATAAATCCTATAAAGTAACATAATAAAAATAATGATTGATGGCTCAGATGAGGATGAATTATTCTTTCTCATGCCTCAACCTCGAAGACCAAAATTGATCCGAGAAAAGGGTAAATTACTAGGAAATTCTCAGTAACGATCAGACCTTCTGCCATAAATGCCGGAACCACAGATTATAAAGAGAACAGATACGAAAGCTTGAGAGAGAACAGTAAAAAGAGAGAGAGAGATGGGTGGACATACCCATTTAAATGCCCAACGTCTTATGTCGACTTCGTTCGGGCTGCTTCGCGAAATTTGTCAACAGGGTTGTCAATTTGCATAATATTTCCATCAATTTACGATCATGGGTCAAATATTTTATAAGCATTTTTTTAAGTGTGATGGTTATACAGATACAAATATTTGATAATTACTTGTTTTAAATCAATTTTTTTAACATTAAAAGAATTATACAATTAAAAAGATTATAATGTATAAGAATCATACCATAAATATATACTTTTTTCACAAACCACATCCTTGGCAATCATGCACAAGAACGGTGCACTTTTGTTAGCTTTCATGATTCTTCACTACAATCACTATTTAACAGGGTTCCTAGATATATAAACTTCCACATATTCAAATTCGATGATTTCTCTTTGTGTTTCTACTTTAAATTTGTCATTTGTTGTCTGGTTTCCGAGTTTCATCAGCTTACTTTTCCGTTCGTTTATTGTAAGTCCCATTTTAGCGGCCGCTTCTATTAAATTCTTTGTTATTTCACCCAAATCCTTCTCTGTCCTTGAAATTATGGCCATATCGTCCGCATAACAAATAACTTGATGGCTTTTATAGTAAATGTGTCCCTCTCTATTCAATATACTGTCTCTTATAATTTTTTCTAATGCAAGGTTGAATAGTAATGTTGACAAGGGGTCACCTTGCTTCAGACCTGTTCCTATTTCAAAACTTTCCGAGCCTTCATCTCTGATCTGTACACTACTAGTAGTTTTGATGAGAGTCATCTTCACAAGATTCACCAATTTTCTTGGGATCTCGAACTCATTCAAAGCCTTTAACAGGTTACTTCTGAAGATGGAATCATATGCCTGCTTGAAATCAAGGAAAAGTACTAGTACTGGTATTTTCTATGACAAGCAAAAATACCTGACACATGATGATAGAACACATTTTTTCCTAACCTCAAGGTCAACACCTGGCCAGTGGTTGACAAACTATCACTTTTGACCAGAGGTGATAGAACCGGACCTATACTGTATTTGAAAATCAAGAGAGAGTAAATTCCCAGAAATGTTTTGCAGTTATCAGTGTTAAAGGCAGTAAACCATAGACGTGCGTTTTCAAAATTAAATTAATATGGAAATAGAAATATTTAATTTGTTTTAGTTATTTATACCTAGATTACCAATTTTAGATAGATAAACATAATTCGTAAGTAGTAGTTTAATTTGGGTAAAATGAAGAAAAAGTCAATATATTTTAGGCATTTTGTTTTAGGCATATGTTTATTAAAAAATAAAAATCTAAAAATAAAATTAAAGTACATAAATTAATAATTTTAAAGTTATGGTTCCTCGCACTCTGTGTCAGAAGATTCACCATCTGATTCTAGAGAAATTACAATGGGCTCTATAGTAATATCAATTATGTTATCTAGCTCCCACATTTTTTTTTCTATTTCTGTAACGTGTCTAATACATTTTTGCCAATTTTCACTTGTTACTTCAGATATTGCCTTATTGAAGAGATTTTTAACATCTGATAAATTAAAAGTAGTGTTATTTCTGGCAACATAACCTTTAACTTGAGCCCATATCAATTCTATCGGATTCAGCTCACAATGGTAGGGTGGTAAACGAAGGATTTCAATTTCTCGTTTTTTGGCTATCTCCTCAATATTATATTTTTTATAATTTTGCTTATGTTTTTTAGCAATAGTTAACAATTCTGCCCTCAGCATTGTATTGTCAAAGGCTAAATTTTTAGAAGATAACCATTTTGCAATTTCATCCTTTTTCCATTTAGTGGTTGGTAAAGGTTCAAGTAATCTGGAGTGGTAACTTGCATTGTCCATTACAATAACCGATCCTTTTGGTATGAATTGAATCATCTGTTCAAAATATTCCTCAAACACGTCTCCATTCATTTCGTTGTGATAATCAACGGTTTTTTTTATTCAAATAAGAGTAAACCATTCTTAAGAAAACCGTTTGTACTGCCTATATGACAAATAATTAATCTTTTACCTTCATTCATTCATTCATTCATTCAAACGTTTGGGTTGTGCTCAACAGCCCGGGCACTTGACCTAAGTCATTGTACCATTCCCAATGTTATCTACTTCCACTCCAAAAGTTTCGTGTCCTCTATATAGGCCACTAGCTTATTTGGGGGGATTTTAAGTAGTTCTGATGGTTGTATAGTTTCCTTTCCAAAATGCTTCTGTCTGAGTCCTTCTAAGTTCTTACATGAGCAGAATATATGAATAGGTGTTTCATCCCTTAGTTCGCACTTCCTACAGAAAGGTTCACTGACTATTCCCATTCTGTACAAATGTTTCCTTAGAGTGCAATGTCCAGTAACCAGGTCGGTTACTGTCTTCAAGTGTCTCTTGCTCAGTTTCAATAAACTGGTTGAGAGTTCTTTGTTTACCTTTTTCAGTAGACTTTTTGTGTGAAGATGACCTTCTGTCAACCTCCATTTAATTTGGTGTTCTTTGTCTAGCCAGTTCCGGATTTCCCCTCTTATGTAATCCTTTGTGATTCCACAGAACGGTTCCGGACCTATAAAGTCTCCTTTAGAGCCTTGTTTAGCTAGCTGGTCCGCCAATTCATTACCAGCAGTCCCTTCATGTCCCGGCACCCATACTAGAGACACTGTGTTGTCTCTTGCCAGCTTATTAAGGGACTCTTTGCAGTTTTTAACCAGTCTAGATTTCGTGGTAGGATTGCTGATAGCCTTCAGCAATGCCTGTCAACCTCCATTTAATTTGGTGTTCTTTGTCTAGCCAGTTCCGG